>JAUELA010076271.1:0-19395 GCA_031471845.1 Boltenia villosa | reverse complement strand
ATTACGAAAAGTTGGTCAAACAAATGAAAGTTCATGCATCTCAATAATGAGTTTGATTGAATTAATATTAAAACATTGAACCAATCTCATTTTCTTTTGTTGTATTGAAAATACAGTAAATCGTGAGTTTTTCCATTTTAAATTTGGTTTCGCTCGTCTGTAGCGAAAGTTCGCTATCACGGTTAGCATAGTCGATCGCAACAGTACAGCAAATTTCAAAGTCGATCGCAACCAGAGACAAGTTGGCCACCCCTGTTTTATAGTATGTATCCAAAAGTTTTCTTTGTTCTTTCTGTAGATAGCTTAAGATTAGTGTTGATGTTAACTTGAGATACTGAATAACTTGAAATTTTGAGATGGTTCAGCAGTTAAAATTGTTCTATGCGCGTATATATTGAAAATAGAGCAAGCGTTGTAGACATTAAATGTGATAATTGACGAAATGTGAGATAAATTAGTTTTATATTCCACTCTGCCTATTTTTTAATGTTGTTGTTAGGGATGTGCACTTCGAATCGAATCTTCGAATCCGATTTGAATCGTCTTTGATTCGAATCGGAAAAATCGATTCGATGATTCGGAAAAAAAAATCAAATTTTTTTGTGTTTTTCTAGTAAATTTCTCAGATATGATGTTGCACTAAAACCAAAAATGCTTTTTAGTTCTATATTAATATAAGATTCCTCATATTTACAATTTTCATACAATCGTTTGATGTGCTTCTGTGCTTTTCTTTTTGAGAAATTTGTCACTTTTCGTAGTAGATTATTCATTTCTTAGGCTACTCCGATAAGATTAAAGCCTAATCTACCCTTTTGTGATTGGTAAAGTGAAATCTTAGCATCCGCTATTTTTTTGTTAGAAAGCCCGATTCGACTCCGATTCGATTCGATTCGGCACAAAAGATTTGGATTCGATCCGAATCTTTTAAGTTTTCAAAGTGCCCATCCCTAGTCGTTGTAGTTGTTTCATTTCTTTGTTTTCTTAAATGACAATTTAGCCTATTCTGCCTTTGCTTGCGATAGTGAGAAATTTGAATATCGATTCGAAAATCACTCCCATCTCTATTGGAAACTCTAGTACAGTGGTTCTCAACCTTTTTTGATACATTCCTCCCTCTCCCACCAGCCGCCATTCCTTTCCCCTTGCCTGCTTTCTGCAGAAACTCATTCAATATATTATATCAAAATATAATAAAAAGTAGCTGAAGGTTACAAATTTTATTCAAACATCAATTTATTTTAACTTTAAACTCGATGCGAAACTTGTTCTTGTTCATTATCTGACAGTTGATGAATAGGAGGTATTGTATGTAACACTCTGCACAAAATTAAAAAAAAAATTGAAATTCCTCCCTTAAAATTTTGAAAATCCTCCCCGGGGAGGATTTCTTCACTGGTTGAGAACCACTGCTCTAGCATATTAGAATAGTACACATGTTGCTCGACATTTAAGCATTTCGCTTTTGTGTCGCGTTTATGACGATGAAATCCACCATTGTTATATAATTGTGACGTCATATTTACAGGAACAAAGTCATCGTCAAGCTCTTCTTCGTCATCTGAATCAGAAGACGAGAAAAGGTGGGAAAAACATACGTCAGAGGTTGCGGTAGTTACGTCACACGTCGTGGTGACGTCAGAAGTTACTCAGGATACGACAATAGTTACAGAAGTAGGTTTTACGATTAAGCTCATTTGATTGTTTCGGTTAATGTTGAATGCTATCATGCAAAAGATAATTTCCTTCCCAGGGACAAAGGAAAAGTGATATTCGTGTCAATCCAGTCGCTGTCGAGGTTGTACAGATCGAAAGTGACGTCATCAAAAGCGCGAGTGACGTCGCTAAGAGTGAACCAGAAACCAAAAGTCACGAGTCAATTAAAGGTGACGCGATAAAACCAAGTGACATCGCCGAGCAGTCGAGCAGCAGTAGCTCCAGCGATAGTGACTCCAGTGAAAAGCCAACTGAGATTAATAATACTCAAAATAGCAGTGACGTCATCAAAGTTACCAGTGGCGTCATCAAAACCACAGTAGAACCCACTGCGAGTAAGACCAGTCTTGACAGCAAAACATCTGCAAAAAGTGAGGTCAACAAAGTTAGTGACGTCGTCCACATTGACACATCACCACCCAAGAGTGACGTCATTATTATCAAAGAAGTGGAAACGAAATCAAAAGAAAGCAGCTCGTCTAGTTCTTCCAGCGACGAAAGTGATTCCAGTCCTAAGCCAGTTGTGATAAACACACCAGAAGGTGAGGTCATCAAAAATTCAACTGACGTCATCATAACTGCGAGTGGGACCTCAGAGATTAAGGCTAACATCGGTAGCAACAAACCTTCACAAAGTGACGTAAATCAATTAAGTGGCGTGATCCACAGTAAAGCACCACCTCCTTCAAGTGACGTCACATATATCAAAAGTGCACACAACGAAAAAGAAAGCAGTTCATCTAGTTCATCGAGCGACGACGAGAAATCCGTCACACGTCGAGTCAATTCGGTTGAAAGTTTGCAGAAGGTGACAGTGACTGACGTCATCCACAGTGACGTATCGCACCCGAAAACTGACGTCATCAAAGCAGTATCCAAAGAAAGCAGCTCTTCAAGTTCCTCCAGTGACGAGGAAAAAGCAATCCCACGTCGAGCTAGTTCAGCTGAAAATTTAAGTAAGCCACAATTAAGTGACGCATCTCTGTTGAAAAGTGACGTCATCAAGACAGAAGTAGCAGTCAATAAAGAAAAGGAAAGTAGCTCTTCTAGTTCGTCAAGTGACGAGGAATCAGCCGCAATACGGATTGACTTGGGAAAAAGGTTAGAAAAGCCTAAATCAATTGACGTCATCAAGCCTGACGTATCACCACCCAATCCTGACGTCATCAATAAAAAAGAAACAGTCACTAAAGAAAAGGAAAGTAGCTCATCTAGTTCGTCCAGTGCCGAGGAATCAGCTCGTGTTGATTTGGGTATAAGGTTGGAAAAACCGAAACTAGGTGACGTCATCAAACCTGACGTCAGCAAGACTGAGACAACAGACACTAAAGTCAAAAGTAGCTCCTCGAGTAGTTCATCGAGTGACGAAAAATCTAAAATAGACAAAGAGAAAAAGAAGCCCAAAGTTAGTGGCGTCATCAAACGTGACGTCAGATCACCGAAAACTGAAGTCAAAAAGACAAAAGCAAAACCCTCGAAACCCAGAGGAAGGAGTTCTTCTAGTTCATCCAGTGACGAGAAAAAAACAGTCCCACGTCTTGTTAAGTTGGACAAGAAGAAGCCTAAAGCAAACAACGTCATCAAACGTGACGTAAAATCATCCAAAAGTGACGTAAAAAAGAAATTAACCCCCAAACCCAGAGGAAGAAGTTCCTCTAGTTCATCATCAAGCGACGAGAAAAAATCATTTCCCCGTCTTGTGAAGTTGGATAAAAAGGTAAAGAAACCAAAACCTAGTGACGTAATCAAACGTGACGTAACACCACTGAAACGTGAAGTCAAGAAGACAAAGAAAGAATCACCTCAATCCAGAGGAAGAAGTTCATCCAGTTCATCCAGTTCATCAAGCGACGAAAAATCAGCACCAATTCGTGTTAATTTAGGTAAAAGATTAGAAAAGCCGAAGTTAAGTGACGTCATCAAACGTGACGTAGCATCACCGAAAGGCAAAAAGAAAAACCCTAAACCCAAAGATAGAAGCTCCTCCAGTTCGTCAAGTGACGAGAAGAAATCAATTTCACGTGGAGTAAACTTAGATAAAAAGTTAAAGAAACCAAAAGTAAGTGGCGTCTTCAAACCTGACGTAAAGCCACCAAAGAGTGACGTCAAGAAGCCTAAAATTTCTAAACTTAAACTCAGAGACAGAAGTTCTTCCAGTTCATCGAGTGACGAGAAGAAATCTATTTCACGTGGAGTGAACATAGATAAGAAGTTGAAGAAGCCAAAAGTAAGTGGCGTCATCAAACCTAACGTAAAACCACCAAAGAGTGACGTCAAGAAGCCTAGAATCTCTAAACTTAAACTCAGAGACAGTAGCTCCTCCAGTTCGTCGAGTGACGAGAAGAAATCTATTTCACGTCTCGTAAAAGTTGATAAAAAGTTAAAGAAGCCAAAAGTAAGTGGCGTCATCAAACCTGACGTAAAGCCACCAAAAAGTGACGTCAAGAAGCCTAGAATATCTAAACCCAAACTTAGAAGTTCTTCAAGTTCGTCGAGTGACGAGAAGAAATCCGTCTCACGTGTCTTGAAAGTAGATAAAAAGTTAAAGAAGCCAAAAGTAAGTGGCGTCATCAAGCCACCAAAAAGAGACGTCAAGAAGCCTAGAATATCTAAACCCAAACTTAAGAGTTCTTCAAGTTCATCGAGTGACGAGAAAAAATCTATCGTTCGCGAAGTGAATTTAGTAAAAAGGCCAAAGAAGCCAAAGGTCAGTGACGCCATCAAACGAGACGTATCACCGCTAAAGAGTGACGTCAGAAAGGCAAAAATCACAAAACCTAAACTAAGAGGCAGGAGCTCCTCAAGTTCGTCGAGTGACGAAAAATTAGTCCCAAATCGTGTTAAATTGGATAAAACCCAAAAGAAACCGAAAGTAGGTGACGTCATCAAACGTAACGTATCTTCAACGAAAAGTGACGTCAGAAAGACGAAG
Organism: Boltenia villosa; assembly: GCA_031471845.1. NCBI lineage: Eukaryota > Metazoa > Chordata > Ascidiacea > Stolidobranchia > Pyuridae > Boltenia > Boltenia villosa. Next base: position 14,747 of record JAUELA010076271.1, on the reverse strand, counting down.
GTCACAAAGTCTAAATCTAAGGAAAGAAGTTCATCAAGTTCCTCGAGCGACGAAAAATCTGCCTCAAATCGGATTAGTTCGAGCAAAAGGCCAAAGAAGCCAAAGGTGAGTGACGTCATCAAACGTGACGAATCACCACCGAAAGGTGACGTCATCAAGATAAAAACTAGTGAGAAGGAGTCTAAGAAATCCAAAGAAAGCAGTTCTTCCAGTTCGTCAAGTGACGAGAAATCTAAAATTAGTGACGTCACTAAGAAGATCGTCAAATCGATCGAATCACCTTCGAAAGGCGAATCCTCTTCGGACTCGAAGAAATCAAAGCGCAGAAAGAGAAGGGAAGAAGTTCGAAACAAGAAGATCGAATCGAGCAGTTCCAGTTCAGATTCGGAAGACGAGGTGCGAAGTCGAACCCAGAAAAATACGGTTCGAAAGAAATCTCCTCCCCACCAAAAATCAAACAAACAGCACTCTAGCGGATCATTAAACTTGACGTCACCAAAGTTTACGTCACCCCCACATTCTGCAGCCCAGAAGAGTGATAAGGAGACATCTAGTGACAAGCATAAGAGAGTGAAAATCAAGACAAAGGATAAATCAGGTAAGACTCAAGATTTTCAACATCATGCTCTGTGTCACAGTGAGCTAGATTATCCGGGCGAATCACTGGTCCAAGTAGACATACACACAAACACCAACATGCATGTATGACAATAAAATCAAACTTTTTGACTGAAGGTTTAATGTATTGTCAGGACTTTCGAGTCGTTTAACGATATAGGAATATGCACACTCATTAACATGCAAAACAAGGAGTAACAAAAGCCTGCCAAACTAAACTAATGACGTCACACTATTGATAACGCAATATTCAATTCGTATGCCCCTACTTACAAAGCTTATTGGAACACAGCAAATACAGCATTTTGATAGTTTTTAATGGGGTAGTAAATGTTTTCACTAGGTGCCAGAAGAGAGTTAATATTTCCTTATTTTTTCTCAGGAGGTTCATCAAGCGACTCCAGCAGTTCCTCATCTAGTAGCAATATGTCAACGCCGAGGCCAAACGCAGCTCACCCCTCATCAAGACGCGCCCAATCCCCCCAGAAATCAGAGACTGATGCCGGGGAATCTGAACTCCACATACTCAGGCGAAGAAAAACTAAATCAGCGCCGGGTCGCCCTCACTACATGATGTCGCAGGGAGCAAGCCTGGTCTATATACAGAAGGAGTTCGAGCGAATCAACAGAGAACTTCAGCATTCGAAGCGAATCAACATGTCAAGAAGACCAATGATGTAAGTTGTTTATAATAAGGTTTCCACCAGGAGGGGGGAATTGGATTTTTTTAATTAAAGTTTTAATTGAACAAATCTCTCTCTACATAGTTATGAAGATACAAATCAACCAAAAACATTATGTGTGTGTGAAAAATTTGCCTGATTATGAATTTTCAAGAACCTAATTGATTCGTTTTGATTTAGTTAATTTTTCATACTATTCTCAAGTAATTATAGCTTTGTCCTTCATTCTCTTCCTTGGTCAATCTATCATTTTTTAATGTTTAAAATACGGCAGTCGCGTTGAATCAGCAACAATTTGAAGTGGACAGTCCTTCCTAGCAACGAATTATGTATTTTCAACTGAAATATACTTTAATTTTTTTTGCAGCAAACCATACAAGCCGTACACGTGGAATAGCCTAGCACCGTACTACAATACCGACACTGTACAATATATGCTGAAACTGGTGAGAAACTTTTAAATTCAATGACGTCAAATTCTTACAATTTCATGACGTCATGGTTGGGAATAATCACGATTTCTGAACTTTTTTACTTAAATTAATTACCTCAATTCAATTCAATTGAATAGTAGCGTTATATTATTGCGTATAATATGACGTTATTATTTGAATGACGTCATTCATCATAGGAATTTCAGTTCTCAAATTAATAGACCAATCGTTTAGTGAGAATATATAAAAATCCATGCGAGGTTATATATGTGTGACGTCATCAATTAGGTGACGTAATTGATTTTAGTCCTATTGATATATTTTCATTTTAACAGCCCATTCCTGTACGACAAGGATACAATTGCAGAATTACTGCATCTGGGCTCGTGGATCCTGAAGTATCATGGAAAATGGATCAGTAAGTAGACTGCGGTTTTATGCACATATAAAAAGGGACTGCTCACGTGTAAAAAAGGAATGTGGTTTTTAGGGAGAATTTGAACCTTGTTTGTGAGAATAAATCAGATATTCATACCCAAGTCCATTAAACAAAGCATTTACTAAATCCCAAGTCAGTTTGTGTTTTTTGTATTTTTCAAACATCATATCCAACTTATTCTTATCATTACCAACTACCTGAACTTTCTTGACATTTCTACAAGCATATTTCATTCAAGACTGCTCATTGAATCAGATAGGATTACTGTCTATTGTAGTCCATCACAAACCTCAATAAAGTTCATTTGCAGCCAAATAAGTGTCTTAATCTTTAACCTATTGAACCACAACTATTTATTACTCAACTTCTTGGGTCGACAAGTTCATGGATGCAAAACCTTTTCGTTATTGCCGGCCGCATTACAGACTTTATTTTCACTAACGGTCGCCAATGAGTATGTTATTTCAAGTTTATTGGCTGGGTAATCAAACAATGGTGGCCATTTTAAGTTGTAAATTGCAAGTATTTTGTATCCTCTTTCAAATGAATCTAGACTGAAGATTTATGTCGAGTAATAAAAAAAATATGAAAATTTCCCCAAGAGTTATGCAGATTTAAAAAATTAAATAAGTTGAATTATGATTACCTAACTTAATGTACATGTGCAGGGCGGCATTGGTTATTATCGACGGTCGCATGCGCCCTTACGGCCGCAGGTTGTGCAGTGTAGACCCCTGCTCTATGGATATGTATTTTATTGGATAGTAACTTTATGTAAATAGTTGAAGGTTTTGGAAGCTGATCGAGATGAATGTTGGCATGTGCACGGCCACATAGATTATTATCCACGGCCGCAGGTTGTGCACCCCTGGAGTAGTTGATTGATTGATTGTTCATTGATGGTTATTTATAAGTTTTCTCCCTTTTCAGTGTTCTGGCGCCCATCAGTCCGTCGAGACCTGAACTTTACAGACGTCACGTGGTGAAAAAGAGGTGAGATGTTATGTAGAGTTCTTTTAAATAGAGAACTCAAGTTTAAATTAATCAAGGGGGAGAAGGCGGTGAAAAAATGTTCCGACTCCGACTCAACCCAGTTTCAAATAATTGAAATATACAATGGTATACCGGAATGGGAAGATTTGATTCATTGAGCTAACCCAGGGTTACCCGAACTTTATTCTGTTTAACCCATCGTCAACCCCAACCTCCATAATATACTCAGTAATATAGAAACACACATACACACTTTGCTTCATTTCTTGACCCCTCTTGAACCCCTGACTTCTTACAAGCTCAGCCGAGCCCCACGAACAGCTTCATATCAACCCCCTGAGCTTAGATAGACTAATTTGGGAGACCCTGAGCTGATTGACTTGCAATGTTTCAGGTCACATCCCAGGTCACATTCTGCTGCCTACAACGGAGAACGAAAGAATGAGATCGTCTCCCCCCGATATCCCAAACTACACCTTCCAAGTTCCAAGGAAGGGAAACAAAGTAATTCCTCTCCAAGGTAAGTAAGTGCTACAACAGCATGTGGCGGATTGCTTTGTCGGTTATGACGTCATGTATCAAATGACGTCATGATTAGCATTCTCCTTCTTTTAATATAAGTAAGTGCTACAACAGCATGTGGCGGATTGCTTTGTCGGTTATGACGTCATGTATCAAATGACGTCATGATTAGCATTCTCCTTCTTTTAATACTGCATGAGTAAAGGAAGCCATCATATTTTTCCAAATGATATTATTAGTGACGTAGCTCAGGCAACATATCTCCTCAAACGAATGATCCAGAGTCTCTGGGAGTCCAGATTTTCCCAAATGCCAACAAAATTAGAAATAAATTTCAATTTACCATAAATATCGTAATCGTAAGTGTCGTCTATTTGCAGTTTTATCATTGGCCACAGGGCTGCCGGATCAGTTTTATCGAAAATAGAAAAAATCGAAATTTCACTAGCGAATCATTAAATTAAATAATATTAATATTAACAATGACATTTTAATGTATAACCAATCTTTAGGTTCACTGTTCTTAAGCAATACCTTCGTCTGGAATTTGTTAAAAATGTCGAACTTTCAGAGCCCAAATTATAGATTTAGTAAATACACACTTGCACATTTGCATGAATAATATTTACGTTTTTGTGTGGAAATAACATTTACTGAGTATAGTTTTTGTTGAATGTGGTCCGCGAGAGATTCATAGATGTTCCATTCAGCCCGTGGAGGAAAAAAGTTTGCTCACCCTTGTCTTAGATCAATCCGCTCCTCAACCCTTTATGATGTTGCATTTCATTGATATACATGATTTCATTGCTTCCATTTACGGACTAATCGCGATAAAAATAATCTTTTATCATTCTCTCATTTTACTTCAACAGAAGTCATTCGCCGCAAGTTGTGAAACTGCCCAAAACGACCCAAATGCGACCAACGTACACAGCCTACTATCCTGCGAACACTAGGAGAACTCCAACTGAAGAACGGCGCAGTAAGAAAGTGAAGTAATAGCGCCAACTCGCGGATGCGATTATGGGCATTCAAACTCTTGAAAGAATTGAACTAAAGTTACAAAATAATATATTTTCATGCACTTTTTGTAATATGCTTGTAATATTTTGATTGCTTATCTTTGTATGTTATCTTATACGAAAGCTATCTCCAAAAAGTATTGATATGCGCGCAAATCTTCTCACATGCATTCAGAATTGACCAATTTCTGAAACTCTATTTCCAAAAGTAAGGTTATGCGGTCCCATATGATTAGCAATTATTGCAGCTTAAACATGACTTCATGTAACAAATAACTTTAAACAATCGAGTAATTTATTTTTGCATTCTGTAGTTTGGTTTTAATTGATAGCGCATTAGCCTAAAGATCCAACTATGAGAGATACACGGATTAATTCATATAAAATATCAAGCACATATATTGTAACATTGCTCTGTTTACTTTCTATATGTTTTAAGTTTTGCTTTCATTTAGTACAATTTTATATGAAGTATGTCCAGGGCCCTATTAACCCATGTCCGGCCTTCCCAGGATTTCGGGTACTTCAGGCCCCTCCGGTCCTTCAATATTTCACCCCACTACAACTGACAGCTTCACCCTGGTACGGTAGGCACTAGGCAGCAATACATAAACCTATATCCATTTGCGGATCTTGTGAATAATTCTACTTTCCAAAAATCAGATGGCCACATAGTACCTTGGGGTCCATAATGCTTCAGCTTAGTAATACGGCCCTGTGTATATGACATATGTAGTATATGGTCTGCGATAAAATGACACCGCAACTGTTGATTTACAAATTTCGAAAATGTCCACTTTTGTGACATCATCATTTATTACAATGATAATTTTTACAAGGCTTACTGAACTGTTACTTTGACCTCTAACTCTAGCCCTCACCCGACAATTTAACAGTCTGCAACAATTATCAAGATCCGGCAGTACAATTTATGTTTTGTTTTCTTATTTTGCATTTCTCAAATATGTAAGTTAATTTCACTGTAAGAACGTATAATATTCATTTTACCGAAACACATTTATCTCATTTCAAACATGTCAACTTATGAGAGTATAACCGTAACGCATTGTGAACGTTAAAAAAACGCTCGATACAGAAAATGTTACACGACCAAATAGATCTCTAATACATGATATAGACCAGTGCTTCTCAACCTTTTCAACTCGCGGCCCACTTTAACTGATATTTTTTGGAGACCCACTAGTTTAGTGGCCCATATCGTGCGTGTACATGCACAACCAGGTGTTCACTTTGCACGCCAATAATCGCGCAAGCAAATTGCGGCTTCTCGACGTATTATGTTTGGGGGATGAAAACTTCACAAAAGTGTGACGCACTTTACTTGTACTGTAACACTTTGGCCTGCTTCGCGGCCCACCGGTTGAGAAGCGCTGATATAGACTATATATATATAGAAGGACATACAGAGGTTCAATTCATGGAAAAATGGAGGAATTTTTTTGGAAAAATCAGTTTTGAAATATTGAAGGAAATTTTAATATGGACTTTTCACCACAATTACTGTGATACATCACCCCCTTACGCCTAAAATTTACCCTTGTGATTTGTAAGCACTGTATATTTTTTATTTTTACGATATCAAATGATCTATATATTTTTATATTAATAATTTCTTCACTTTTTGATTTTCTTAGAGTATGTAAAATTGAATGAAGAATCTTACATTTTATAATTATCTAAATATTAAAAATCTCTAACAATGAAATATGATTTTTGCATCGATACAATGAGCGTGGAATTGGATATTTTAAAAGCGGTATACAACGGAAATGCCCTTTTCATACTACGGTAGAATTGCCAGAGAATTGACTATTTACAAAAGTGAAACTACGCAAATGCTGGTTTGCAAATAAGTACGACGGTAGTTCTGTTCTACTTTGCAAATCAGCATTGGCATAGTTTTACTTTGTAAATAAGCAATTCTTCGGCAATCCTACCGTAGTGTGAAAGGGGCATGAGATGGGATAAACCTAATGAAGTGATATTATGTGTCTGCATTGTGTACTCAATCTGTGGAAAGGAATGACTGGAGCTCCAATGCCGCGTTCCCCTTTGTAATGTCGCGTACTTTGATTAGATTGTAATATTGTTTGTATTATATTTCTAATCAATGTTTGGGATTGGTATTTTAATGTTAGCAGTTATCCCAATCCCATTCAATATACATAAATGGGGTTCCCAAACGTCAAGCGAGAGTGAGTATCAATTGGGACATAGGAAAGGAATAATTCTGTAACTGACCGAGGGATGGAATGAATGAAGTCATCGCGAGATTCCAAATTAATTTTTAAAAATCGTTAGATGTCAGTATAAGACTAAATTTTTGGGAGTCAAGATTTCCTCTACACACACATACATGAACATGCACGGCGCTATCAAGAGATTATTTTCACTTAGCTTTCCTCTGTACCCTTGAGCAAGGTAGGCTACATATTCACACTGCCCTGACAAGGTATTATTTGTCCTGTTTTTTTTTAAGCTAAATGTTGGGAATGGAATTGAATGACTGGAGCTCAATGCCGCGTTTCCCTTTGTAATGTCGCGTACCCTGATTAGAATATAATATTGTTTGTATTATATCTGTATTCAATGGTCTGGGATTTGGTACTCTAACGTTAGCAGTTATCCCAATCCCATTCAATGAACATAAATGGGGTCCCAAACGTCAAGCGAGAGCGAGCTCTAATTGGGACATTGGAAACGAATCGCCCTGTATCTGACCCAATAAACATAAGCGATGGAATAATTGACATCGCGAGACTCCATATTTCTCTTGAAAAAGCATTTCAAGATAAAGATATATCGCTAGATGTCAGTATGAGACCACATCTTGCACTACTTCGGTTCTCCAATTTTGGTGAAATCTTCTTGCAAGTCAAGATTTCCTCTACACACACATACACGAACATGCACGGCGCTATCAAGAGATTAATTTCTCTTAGTTTAGCCCGGTACCCTTGAGCAAGGTACATATTTACACTGCTCTGACAAACTTTCACACACTACATAGCCTAAATGGCCTCTGATGTCGATGGCTTTAACACCCCTTAATTTTTTCTCTTTCCAAACCGTAAGATGTCGAATCTGGAAGCGATTTTAATTGGCAGTTAGAAATCCCAGTTGCGGTCCCTTGACTATAGTTGCCAATACAACAATTTTAAATTTTATACATCTAATCGGTTAGCTGTTTCGAATCTTACAATTTCTCCTATCTTGTGGTGGCTGTACACAGACTTGTATAAATATGTGGAAAACCATCAGTGGATTCTCACGCTGAACAAGAGAGTAAAATTGGAATCGAAATTTGAGAAAACGCTTCTTTATTCTATTTTTTTCAATAATTCTGAAAATAAATTCGTCAATTCCCAAAATATTCACGAGTTGGTCCAATTTGAGATTTAAAAACCCATGATTTCTTGTATGTGTGCATGTGTGTGTGAGACGGTAGCGATTACGACTCGATTCCATCGATGGTCATATGGACCATACGGGAATCGAGTAAGCTACCGCCCAGCTAGACGAATGATATCTTGCTGAAGGATATCACGGATCACTGATATTATTGAAGTAGAATATAAAAAAGAATCTCACAGAAGGATAGATGACTAACGTAATCTTTGCAATGATCTGTAAAAGTTTAAATGATTGTCAGCTTACGACGGACATTGTGTAATTTGACCCCAAGTTTCAATTTTAGTTTACACATTACACTGTTTCATTAGTATTGTCGGCCAAACAGTACTATTTCAGCCAGAAGAATTTAAATTGGGCTGATTTCACACTAATTGGCTGATATTGATTTCAATTGGCATTCTATAATGTCGTAATAGTTATTTTCAGAAAAGAAAATCGAAAACAAGTTTTTACAGGCTAGACCGGCACAGTATGTACCCGGCGGCATGCGGTCCACGTTCGTTCGTATATTTATGGTCGATTATGCTCTTGATAAGAGTGCGTGAAGATTCCCGCAGATTATAATTGAAGAAAACGTCTAGAAACCGTTCCCCGCTCTTTCCAACAATTTGTTGTCTCTCATTTGTAGTCAGTCAGTAATTTTCTTCTTTGGACAAGGAATGCTCAGTCCAACGGGATTTTTACATTTTGACTTTACTTTTCAGTCGAATCAATTAATGAACATTCAATCTGAAACAGTAATTATCGATTACGCGAACTCTGCCCAACAACGCCCTATGACGTATCTTTCTTATGGCCAAACGAATCCCGGACGGTTAGCCAACCGACATTTCGCCATCGTTTGTGACGTCCTAAAAGAGGGACATTTTGCCAACATTAAAAATTTAAAAAAATCTTTGTGTGTCACTAACTCTAAACCTTACCCTAACCATAACAATAATCCTAACTCTAAACCTAACCCTTACTTTAAGATCTATTTTTTTAATTGTGGCGTAATGTCAGTTGCCTAAATGTCCGAATACCGGACATACATACATTTCTGGCCATCATCGCCCATTATATTGCCCAACAAAACATTTATATTCGTAAGTCCTTGAAATACACCACACAGAGAGTGTTAGTGTTACAAAACACACTCGTACTGTGATTTCTGGTGTATCTGAAAGACCGGAGGCAGAAATTTCATGACTGGGAATTATGCCCTTTCACACTATGGTAGGTCTACAGTGAAATTGCCGAAAAATTGCATTTATACAAACTAAAACTACTCAATTGCTTATTTGCAAATAAGCATGGAGGTAGTTCTATTCTGCAAATCAGCATTTGCGTAGTTTTACTTTGCGAATGAGCAATTCTTCGGCAATTCTACAATAGATCTACTGCGGTGTGAAATGGGCATTAGAAGATAGAGACATAAATCTAACAGAATTTGAATTCAACAATTTACAATTCAAGCCAATTTCAGAAAATCCAGAATACGGCATCTACATACACAATTCGTCTTTTATTCGAATCTATATCAGGTCGGAGATAGAAATTTCGTGACTGGAATTGTTGTGTTCTGTTCTTTTACCGAATGATTTCAAGAAATTCTTGATGTACGTAAGTCATGTTCCCGCGAACTGTAAGCAAAGATTACACAAGGCAGAATCGCGTAAAGTGGTTTTAATTCCAAAGGTAAATAAATAAAACTATATGATCATTACATCGACGCTCAAAGCGATTTCCATAACAAACAGGAGACTTGTTCCGTTCTGCCCGAAATAACTTTTAAAATAATAAACAAATCCAACTGAATATGACATAATTTATATTGGTTTTGATTTATCCTCTCTAATATCTGTTGGTGAAGAAATTCAATAACACCCAACTCAATTTCACACTACGGTCGATCTACGATAGAATTGACGAAGAATTGCAAAGTTAAACTAAGCAAATGCTGAAATGCAAAGTATAAAACTAACATATTATCAGACATAGTCTTGTTCGTACACAATTAAAAGTTTCATTTCGTAAGGTTTCGCTACATTAAAACATCTAGCTTCTTCACACGAAGCAGTTGCAGTTATCTATTATGCTTCGTCTTAAGAAGCAAGATGTTATAATCTAGCGAAAGCTTACGGAATAAAAATTTTAATTGTGTCAAACAAGACTATGTCTGTTATTATATTTATCTATAATTCTTATTTGAGCATCTTTGTGGCTTACGCCACATACGGATCCACAATTAGAAGGGAAGCATAGAGAAATGGATAATAGACATAGTCTTGTTTGACACAATTAAAATTTTTATTTCGTAAGCTTTCGCTAGATCATGACATCTAGCTTCTTGGGACGAAGCATAATAGATAACTGCAACGGTTTGCTGCACGCCTTTCACAAACTCTTGGCAATATAAAACAACCGTTGTGTTTATTGGCATATATACATTTGCGTAGTTTTATTTTGTAAATAGAAAATTCTTCGGCAATTCTACCGTAGTGTGAAAGGTGCATTAGGTATAAGCCAACTTATTCGGTATCAGGTTGGATTTGTTCTCTCTAATTTTGTCACGTCTTTTTGCGCTAGATTTTTGGGTTTGTTAAAAGGTGAAGAAAACCTATTTCATCTTAAACAACGCTGATATTACGATGGGTTTTGGGAGTCGTCGATTTTTTATTTGTAATAAATAAACACAATATTAAGTAAGTTCATTCCGTAGTAAATTGTTTGTGTGCTAGTTAAATTTCTACTATGTGCTAATTCAAAACCGTATGTGCGCACACAGCGCATAGCTTATCGCAGGGGTGCACAACCTGTGGCCGTGGATAATAACCTATGCGGTCATGCACATGTACATTAAGCTAGGTAATCATAATTCAACTTATTTAATTTTTCCAATCTGCACAACTCTTCATTTAAATGCGAGCATGAAAGACCAAGGGAGACATTATTAAGATGTTTTGTAAACTGTGCTTGATTAAATTCATTGGAAAGTTGGACAATTTTAAGCATGAATAAATGAGATATTAATGGATATATCCTATTCCTTGATAACACGTAATGCATAAAAAATAGCATGCTCATTGTCAGCCGTTAGTGAAAATAAAGTCTGTAATGCGGCCGGTAGCGAAAAGGTTGTGCACCCCTGGCTTACAGTGAACATTGGTGACTTTCGTTGTTAAATAACCTTTCCCTCGAATAGTAACTATGCCTTAGGAAAATTCCAGCACAGCCGACTCTAGCGCTGTTGTAAGCACAGATGATCTCACTGATAAACACGAAACGGTTTCAATTTTTATTTCACTAATTCAATCGTTGGAAAAGAGAAGATTTTTGTAATATTCCGTTTAGAATTGCTGGACAGTTTGCCATTATTTTATTCATTATTCAATTATCAGAGGAAACAAAGAGTAGTCAATGGAAAAATACAACAGTAACATTTAAAACAACATAATGTATAAAAATAAATGACTGTACTAACATATTATTACTAGCAATTTTACAATTCACATTCAGAACTTGAAAACACGGTCATTATTTAATGTTTGTGTTCTAATTTTATGGCACGTAACTCAATCGTTGGAAAAGAGAAGTTTTTGTAATATTCCGCTTCGGATAACTGAACAGTTTGCAAATATTTTATTTATTTATTTATTTATTCATCACGTAAAACATAATTGTAGTCCATGAAAAAGCACAACAATAATATCAAAAATATTAAAAGATAATCATAGTACAAAAAATAATAATTTGTTCAAACATATACTCACAAGCATTATTCCAATTCATATTTTGAACTTGAAAAGATATATATATATATATATATATATAATGTGTATGGGATGAAGATTGATAAAAAATATAGGAGGACAATTATGGAGAAACAGATTGTTAGAAAACTGATATCTTTTGATGAAACGAAAGTAGAATTTCACTTTCACGCCAATACATATTACACAATATTTTCAAAGTCTCAATTTTCATAATTATGAGAAAGGGTGGCTCCATGAACACGGAATAACAGCAATCACAACAAAAATACGATTTCTCACCAATGCCTTTCCTGTAGGGGAAAATCATTTTGTAACTTTTTCCCGCCTATTACAAAACACGTGGATATTAATTCTTTATTTAGACATAAATAGCTTAGACAAATATCACAGCCTTAGAATGTTTACATTTGGTTAATTCCATTATTAAGTAGGTTTATGACGTATTTTGACGTCACAATTGTGCTGTAATTCAAAAGCGCAAGTCAAGTTATCTATTTATTCGTAAAATGCAAACCTCATCAGTCCACCATGTAATGCATATAATTACATGAAATATTCCGACCTGGACATGTTTATATTTAAATCTAAGAATTTAAGTAGCTTTATGACGTATTTTGACGTCACAATTGTGACCACAATCGGAAGCTTTAACGTTTTCATTTTCTATTTTTAATAAATTTGCATATCCATCGACTTAGTTTTATTATTTTTAAAGGAATTTGTTCATCTTCAATAGAAGTATCACGTGATCCTGTCATGTATGACGATTATGAGGTCAAGATTATGAACAAGATCAGGCCAGTGTACAATCAAGTCATGCGCTCCAATTCTTAATGACCTCATTTAGGCACTAGAATCCCTCTAAACACGACCGTAGCCGAGATAGAGAGGAAAATCAGTTACTCACTTGGATCAAGCGCGATTTGACGACGTCATAAAGAGGCGTCACGGTGTATAAGCCCGATATTATTTTGCACTAACAGACAATTTTACAATCTTGCATGAAATATTGTTATTGAAATACAGATTCCAATATAATTAGATTTTGACCTAAATTATAGCTTTGTAGCGTAATTTCGTTGATGCTATCAGCTAATGTGCGTCATTTAAGGCAGAAAATCGTGGAACTTGATACTTACTATCTATTACTATTATACAATATTATATAATGGCAAAGCGATCTCATTCATATCCACAATTATTTATGGCCCCAGTAATTCTTTGGAGCATATTATCTAGGGCTTATGTCAAACATTTTTTTTGATTTATGTATCACATTCACCGAAAAGCCGTTGCGGACTGGATTCGACCATGTCGGCTTGCGAGCAATATCCGGGACAATTGCCCGGCGCCGTTGACCTAGAACCCATATGATGACAACTTCATCTTGGACAACATATAACTAAGGCCTTACTTAAACCATGTAAGAAAACTTTTGACATATGAAGCGCATATCTCTTGAGCCTAGTTTACGAAGCGATCAAGCAAGCACGTGAGATATTAGTTTAAAACATGTTTTGCTCGGTTGAAACTTGTCTTCATTCCAACGACACTCTCACAATTTCCACGCAAAGCACCAAACGCACCGAAGTTCGAATGAAAATTTCAAGCGAGAAAGTTTCGTTCGCGTAAAAATAATAAAACGAGCAAAAATCGCGGTTGAATTTCGCACAAATGTAAACTATAGGCTTCACGTGTGCCAGCAATAGTTACATTTGGCCACTGATTAAGGTTGCATTTTACTTGGGTCTAACTTGAACCATATAAGAATCATATTTGGTCGAATTTGAATTTTTTTCGTTCAAACTCGCGATATAAAGGCAACTTCAATCTCGTCCCACGAAAGTTTATACCATAGTAACTGACCTTTGACCCTATTATGAGCATTACTGAGAACTAAGATTTTATCTCTTAAAATATGTCATATGAGATGGAAAATAGTGAAAACCGATCCTAATCATACCGTGAAAAACGGGGTTTCGCAATTTGTGATATGATGCTGTCATGCCAGCCAAGCCATACGTTTCGGCCGCATTTTATAGGCCTTATACAACCTTATCTTGTTTTATCAGCTTGATATTTAATGCCGTTCTTTGCGTGATGCATTTTTTAAATAGACAGACCTTTGTTGTCTAAGGTTTACTAGGTAGATATACGTTTTTGATTGTTCATTGTTTGATGCTTTTCACTGCTACGCTATGCAGCAGCAGTTTCCGGAATATGCCCCTTTCACACTATGGTAGAATTGACGAAGAATTGCTTATTTATAAAACGAAACCACACAAATGCTGATTTACAAAGTAGAACTACCGTCGTGCTTATTTGTAAATCAGCATTTGCGTAGTTTTACTTTGTAAATAGCCAATTCTACCATATCTCTACTGTAGTGTGAAAGGGGCAATAGTGTATCGCAGGCGTGGGCAAACTTTTTTTCTCCGCAAGCCTCATGGAGCATCTGTGAATCTCTCGCGGGCCGCATTCAACCCAAACAAAATTTACTAAATGTTATTTCAACACAAAAACGTAATTATTATCCATGCAAATGTATTATTTGTTCCACAACGAAATACGCCTCGAATATAAATCTCATTGTATTCTCCTTAAACGCGGGCCGCACAAAAGGACCTCGCGGGCTGCAGTTGCCCACCCTGGTGCACCCTGGTTAGTTAGTTATGTTATTATATCTCTCTCTCTCTATCTCTCTCTCTATCTCTATTTATGACCGGATACCCTTCTTGAGATCACCGTATCTGACTTTATGAAATGGTATCTTTGTTAGCCTTGACTACGTGCGCTAGATCGTTGTTCAGTTTTAAGATATAAAATAAACTTCATGTCCTTTACTT
>JAUELA010076160.1:0-10457 GCA_031471845.1 Boltenia villosa | reverse complement strand
TACGGCTACTAGTGTGAAAATTTGAACAGAAATATTTTCATTATGTTTTTATTGAGATTTACTGTATTTTACAGGATTCTGATGTCAAAGCTGAATATGAAGATATCCCTTGTGATGCTCCTAACTGCTCAAATTCAGATAAAGAGAAAATAACGTCAAGTGTTGGTCCTTTCGCTGTATCTATTGTACAAGGAGACATAACGCAAGAAGAGAGTGATGTTATTATCAACAGTTCGAATATAAAGTTTGATTTGAATAATGGTGAGAGACATTTGGTTGTATTTGTACAGTTTGAGTGCTACAAAATATCATACTAAACTTACTATTTTTACCTATTTGGCTTTGTTCGTTTAACAAAAATAATGTGCTCAATTTTTTCCTCCTTTTACTTTTGAGAGACGAGAAAAGGGTCAAGCTCGCTTTCTTTATGAACGAACAAATTACACTAGAGAAAAAACACGCTCCAGAGTGTTATTTGCTTATTTTCTCGTTTATACGGCCCTGAACCCAGATTTTTATTAATTTTATCAGATTTTGAATTTTTTAAAGTATCGTATTTACCCCCAATTCAAATGAAACCTGTATCAGGCTTGTGCATGGACGCATTACGCTATATATTTTGAATATATACACATTGCAATAGGAAAGAATTGATATATCTCAATTTGCTGACATAGTGGAAGATTTATGATGTGAAACTAGGATTCCGGAAAAGTGCCACTGTACAGAGTACAGATTACGGTAAAACTACTCTTTCCTGGCCCATATCCCACCCTCTCTCTAAGGAGCACCGGGTTTCTCACTACCGTTCGAAGAGTACTGCGTATCTCACTCGCGCCCAATCAACCGTAACGATTTTCGCGAATGGAACATTTTTGTACAATATTCAAATGGTCGGGGGTTAAGGTTAGGTAATAGTGTTAGTGTTTCCTTACGTTATGTTTTGACTACTTTATAAATTGGCTCTTCTGTTTAAATTTCACGGTTCAGTTGTCATTTCGAATGAGCGGGAGAGAGAGTGGAAAATGGACCATTAAACTCCAGGATAACCTAGTACATTTTGTGATTGGTGCTTCTCCATACACTTGAAACAAATATGCCCTCATATTTAGCTTTTACATTACCCATGGGTGATGACCCGGTCTCCAGCTGTGCTGTAGATAATGACCAAGCAAATTGTTACCTACTGTAAGGGTCCTATCATGCACGTTATCCACGGAGAGCACTAAGGATAAAAATATTGGTACAGATGAAAGATCTCCATTTAAAAAAAGCTGCTGAAAATAGCTTAATACAAATAGCTGATGACAACCAACCTTAATAAATATTTTGCCATCTAGGTCAGGTTGGAAAGACCATCCTGAAGATCGGGGGCAGAGAAATTCAGAACGAACTGTACAAAGCTTCAGGAAATGAGTATAGACTGACATCTGGTGGAAATCTGCATTGCGAGAAAATAATTCACATGGTTACTCCTGGACATGTCGGAGGAATCAAAAAGATTTTGCTGAATATTTTGAGAGAAATCGAAATGCTGAAATTCAGTTCTGTCTCTATTCCTGCACTTGGCACAGGTTTCTTTTCTTCTTCTCATTAAAATTCTCAATCGACCTTTGCTCTAGGTTACCAAGTATCCATAGTAGTCCCTTTGTGGATCTTATATGTAACATGAATCTCATTGAGGAGTCCAACAATTATCCTGGTGAGCATAGAAAAGTACAAGTTTTTGATGCAACTCTGTGCTTGTTATGCTGAGATTCGAACCCAGACCCTCTGGGCTTGACTTGAGTTAATTTTGAGTAGGTTTTTAGGACATCTGCAAAAAATACTCACATATTGGTCAATACCCATTGACTGTAACAGTTGCTGGGAAAGGATTTAGACCCAGAAGCTTGTTGACTTCTCCAGTTGCATTTATATGATATCTTTTTAGGTAAAATTGGCCTGGATGCGTCATCAGTTGCATCCACCATGCGAGAAGCGTTCGAAGAATATACAGCATCGAATCCAATCACTGAACATTTGAAGATAATCAAAATCGTTGTTTATGAGCCTTCGATGCTTCAAGATTTTAAAACTATCATGCTCGATTCAAAACCTGCAGCTTGCGTGGAAGAACAAGGTATGACGGAATTTTTATGCATTCATTCTCATATCATGGGGGTCCGTGGTGACACAGCATTACCGCCTTAGGGCGAGATATCACTACTAAGTATTTGACTGGGAGCACTGAACACCTCGCCAGTGCAGGGCGGTTTCATGTGACCTTGATTACAGCTTTCCTCCGCCATCCAAGTTCAGCATGCTCGCAAGCAGACATGGTCTCAATATGTGTAAGCCCGAAATTGCTTTCCAGTGAATCGAGGGTAAATATGATACATTATGTAAAATTAAAAATATAATGACAATATCAGCTGAGGAGCATGTGGACCTAATAATGGATGAAGCCATAACTTTATGCCAGTGTGGTCATTTGAAACCAGGTTGCACTGCCAACTGCCCAGTCACTTATTTACTCTTATAGGCACAAGGAAATGGTTGTGCGGTGAATATCTGTATCTAGATTCATGGAATGAGCATTGACGACCAATTTGCATATTATAATAGGAATATTGTAACTGGATCCTCAATTTATATTTTACACATTTTAGTGCTTTTTCGTGAGGACCATGGTCCTGATGTTGAAGATATCATTGATGAAGCACTAGATCTGTATTTTTACTCCACAAAACCTGAGAATATAGCCAAGGTACAAGTTCTGGTAATCAGATTATGGAAATAATAATAATTCAATATTTTCAATTTCAAGTTTTTTATGTAACATGCAGAGTTTTTGGGGGTACGCCTAGTCATGGCAGGTATGGGCACCACATTTTACACTGTAAGGGGTTCCCCATCCCAAATATGGGAAATGACAAGTTTAAACCAACTTAGTTGTAACATTGAAGTGGAATAGACAATTCACCGAACATTTTTCATAAGTAAATATCCTTTGTTTAGTAACAAAACGGGAAATTGTAAAGTCAAATGTGTATTTAGGAAAAAAATGTTAAATTTTACCAATTGATCAAATAATCTCATGAGCATTGGGTTTTTCTAACTAGTTGGAGTCTTTAAAAAAGCATCTACATGTGTCATAGCATATGGCCTTAACTGACAGGAACTCTATGGCATGATGCCATTTAAACATTTTGATTCACTTATATTTTTTTACAGCCCCCCACATTTTACTTTTTTGGGGGCCTTCACCCATGCACGATAAAATTTCTATAACAAAATCGTTCTATCTTATTTAGGCTTGGGAATGTATTTATGATGAAGCAAATAAAGTCACACTAACTAAGGTCATCTCTGATGAAACAATCGGCCGGATCACAGACTGGGAACGTCTCGAGATTAAGCAGATCGCTTCTGAGAATCAAGTGAAAATAACAGATCTTTCCAACAGGTCAATCGACATTTTGTTTAATTAAAAAATCAAGTAAAGTCAAAAGTCTTAGAATGGATACAATTTAATACTTGACATACTAATTCATCAGCTTGTTTTAGAAGTTGTAACTTCTGCAATATTTTCAGCCATTTTTGAACAATAAATCATCCAAAAATATATATATTGCACCCCTCACTGGATACCTTTAATGTAATCTATGAATGTAATCCTAATGAAATTTTCATATATAATCTCGTGCCTGGAAGTCAAAGGGTAATACATGGCCAAAGGTAAATTTAAATCAATTATGAAAGTACAGTATAATTTAATATTTTTTACTTTTGTCTGTGCAAAGTTTCCCAACATTTTAAATCCTGATAAATTTAGATTTAAACACAAATCCCATAAACATTTATATTCATGGCAAAAGTGGGTAAAAGTTTTTGTTTAAAATAAAAATAAAATCATTTCTGTTATTTTATTTTAGATATCTAAACCAATATAGAATTCAAGGACTCGCCGACAAAGTTTTAAAGTCTCACGAAGCAGTCAAAGATATTCTGAAGGATTTTTCCGCTGCGGAAACAACCGCTTCTTTCGTGATCTGGCAGAAAATGACCCAATCCAAAGAGTGGGTCAACTACCCACCCCGTGCAACGCATGTACTTGATAAAGCATACAAGGTTCATTTTTCCTTTTTTTGAATAATACAATATGAATGAAAGAGTAATGTTATGAAAGAATAAAATGGGAAATTTTCTGAAAATGAGGCATACTTTCATTGGATCCCAGCCTGTGACCCGGCGTGAGGTCACATGAAACTGCCCTTTACTCTGGAGGGGTTCAGTGTCCCCAGTCACCATTGATAAGTAACCAGCATATTAAATTGCTCTCAGATAAGTTTTACAAGTTTTCTGATGCTATCTTCAGTTCAGTAGGCAGTAGTGATTGGAATGTGGGATGGATTGAGTGGTTGAAACTGGGTATGGGGTAAAATTGTAGGGGGTGAACTGCAATCTACCATGGGTGATTTTCCCAAATGTCCAAGGATTCCCATTTAAAATACTAAAAAATGGTGACTTATTTTTTTAAATATATATTTTTTTACTCATGAAATTAATCACTTTCAGGCATTGATTCCTGATCGGCAAAACATGAATATTGTCAAAATACAAGAGTATGAGCAAGGTACCATTGTGGATAGCGAGGTCGACCTCTCCTGGATGGAGCAAGACCAACCACTGATCCGGCGGAAAGTCAAGGAAAGCTGTAAAATACCTGATGGTTAAATTTTTTTCATTAATTTTTCAAACATTTTAAATATTCTGGTTAGGACCCTAACCAACCCCCAATGATTTTCTGGGCGAAAGGCTTGTACAAAATATTAATCTTTTAAATATTAATTAATATTGAAACTTGCAATTTTATATAAGATGCCAAGAAACATTTCTCATGCTCATGTACAGCGAGGCATTTTTTCTCATACTTGATAGTGGGGTACAAATGGAGCAACCCTGCTTCTCATTTCCATGCTTTGCTTGAATACCACCTATTTCCTAAAACCCCTCCCTATTCATCGCTAGGTGAGATAATATTTTCACTTTCTGTACCCTTTATTACAAGGCACAGTTACTCAACACGCTACAGGGCCCAAATTTCTTATTTGAATGATTAACATAAAATCCCAATCAAACAATTAAAAGGTTGTCAGAAGATTCCTTCATTAAGGTATTATTTGTCAGCAAATGATAACTCTCAGCATCTTTGCTCTGCCGGGTCTTTGTTGTGAGTAAGTAGTTAAGGATATTGAGACTCCTCTCTCTGGCAGGGCAATCTGATGTTGTCAAGAGGCCGATTGGCTTTCTGATAATTATCCAGCATATTCGTGAGCAAGCAAGAAAGAGTCTTTCATTTTCATTTTTATATATTTAGAAATGCCAAGTTTCTGGGATGACATGCTAGGTGAACCCTTGAAAACAGTCGATGTGGGGCAAGGCACGGAAGAATACGATAAAACGGTGACAATATTCAAAGCCAGCGGAAAATTTTATTCCAAAATAATATCGGTAAATGTATTTTCTAATAATTTTGTAAAACTTTATTCTATCCAAGTACTTTGGCAACAGAGAACAATATATGTAGATGGTTTGCTGAAAGTATTGAGAATTGTTGAAAATAATATATGGACATTTAGCCATCGGACATTTCGCCAACATTCAAAAAATGATACCTTAGAGTTACGTTTAGGGTTAGGGTTAGTGACATACAAAGATTTTTTTATGTTGGCAAAATGTCCCCTCTGCAAATGATGGCGAAATGTCCATTGGTTAAATGTCCGGGATTCGTTGAAAATATATCATATTTATCCTTTGATTCATTGGAAAGCAATATCGGGCTTATACAGGATCACCTGATGCAACCATGTTGCAGGCATCTTGAACTTGATGGCGGAGGAAAGCTGTGACCAAGGTCAAGTAAAATTGCCCTGCACAGACAAGCTGTCCCCAGTCACTTACTCACATCAAGGATCGGGGTGAACACGCTTATTGAAGTGAATTTAACAAACGTGCATTGAATGTGCTGAAGAAATCTGTGCAGGTGAAATTGAGAACCTGCCAATGCACTTCGATGACTAGCCAACAGCTTAATCCAAGGCTTAACGCGATCTAGGTTATTGTCCTTAGTCACTCAGAACATGAGTAATCAGCGGGATCCAAACCTAGATCCTAATGGGGGTAGCTTTGATTCAATCAACTCAGTCACTGGGCAAGCAGTGCAGTTCAGCATGATGACTGGCATGGTGGCACCGTGAAACCATATATATGGCTATTACTACTTTCCATTCATATGGTTGTGAATCTGCAATAATGATATTTATTATGTTTGTAGCTAAAGAGAATTCAAAGTGAGTTTCTATACAAGCAATATATGGCCAAAAAGAAAGAAGTAACGAAGAAGCTTGAAAACAGCGGAATTCAAATAGAACGTCAGTTGTTTCATGGAACTGTGGATGATGAGAAGATAATACTGCATGGATTTGATCGCAGTTATGCAGGGAAAAATGGTGAGCATATGATGTACAGTAGGGGAGAGTGGGGCTTGTTGTCGCATGGGTAAGTTGTCACACCATTGTTTTCTCGAATAATCCGCCATGGTCAGACCTGCCGATGTCACGTTTCAATCGAGGATTAGTCAAGGTCTTTAACTGACATAGTTGTATTTTCCTAGTTCTGCGTGTTTTACTGTGGTAAATGAGTAGCATTTTTGTGAGTACTGAAAACGTTTTTGCAATTTTGTGTTTTCATGTAGCCTAAACATTTATTCTCAAATGTTCGACATCTGCTTTTGACATTCCTACTGCGGAGCGATAAAAATAGGTCTCACCTTCTCAATATGCGTCGGGGGCAAGTTGTCACGAAGATACCGGTAGCATGAAATATAAAATAATGAGTGAATTATTTTATTTGACCAACATATACATATATATTTTTAGGTAGTGACGACTTGCCCCAGCCGCCGAGACAACATACCCCATGCCTGGGGCATATTGTCACACTTGACATTTTTTAGAAAAATTAAAAAAAGAATCCTAATTGCAACGTAACCACAAACAAGTTGTTATGCGGGTTCGATACACTGATAAGTGGACCAACGGTATTTATTAATAATATTCCATTGCTGCAAGTGGTTGTCTGAATATGAGCTGAGAAAAAAAAATTGTGACAACTCTCCCCACTCGCCCCTACACTCCTGAAACTACCAAAATATCTCAAAACTGAATTAAGATAGTCTTACTTAAACTTGAGTATTCATTCCAACATCCTCTCACTAAAACTTTAGTCAAGCTTACTCAAACAAGTCACTCAAAACATGACAAAAAATAGAGGATGGAGGTGAGTTTGGAAGTATGGAGCATGAGTGCCCATGTGAGAATCCAACGTCACAAACCCAGAATATAATGGAGTTCCAAAAGTGTGGGAAAAAATGTGATATTTGAATAAGAATATATGAGATAAAATTTGTTCATATATATATATATATTTACCCTTGAAAACTCACTTGTAATTATTATTAATATTTTTTCTTAATATATTATATTTACCCTCGATTCACCGGAAAGCCGTATCGGGCTTATATACGACGCATGATGCGACCATGCTGTCTTGTGACTATATGATACAGTCCTGCATGCTTACAATGCTGCACCTAAAGGCAGTAGAAAGGGATGACCTAACTTGACCTGTTGTAAAGTCGGGTTAAACTGTCCTGCATCAGAGTTCACTTCATATTCTGCACAACTATTGCATTAATAAAACCAAATCGTCGTATCTGCAGATATTTTAATGGGATCCGAATTTCTACATCGAATTAGTTGTCAAATAATTTCTTATAACCTTATTTTTTGTCTTCAGCAACAGCTTACGGGAGGGGCGTTTATTTCGCCAAGAACGCGAGTTATTCTCATACTTACGCGAAACCTAACTCTAAAGGAGAAAGAAGAATATTTATTGCTGACGTCATAACCGGAGATTGTTGTCAAGGAAACTCCAAGCTTGTGGCGCCACCTCCGAGGACATCTAGCGGAATCAAAAATGACCTCTACGATAGCGTTGTGGATCGCGTTACTGACCCGACCATCTTTGTGATTTTTAAAGACGCCAGCGCCTATCCGACGTATTTAATTACATATTCCTAACTAATGGGATGTGCGGAATAAGAACTCTACGAGTTTCATACCATACTTGATTGGTTTCTTGCTTTATTGTGATAACCACAAAAACTACCTTGATATTGCTAAATAAACCTTCTTTATTCTGATTCTACGTTTTTAGCTAAAAATGACGGTAGTATTCAACATCAAAGGGTGTTAAAGGAAATTCTTTTTCATTTTTATTGTTTATAGATTCAGCATTCATACAATATATTTATTTAACTATTTTTCCTGCCATTTCCCACTGTTTTGTTCTTTCCTTCGGACATTACTATGTTATTATTACCTACATGCCATTCAATGTCTTCTTTCTTCAATCTAATTTGATGCAAGTACAATAATTTTGAAATTCCGTACTAAGTACTAATGAAGAAGCATCGGTATATATGGGAACAGAATATAAATTTATTACTGACTTCGTGTTATAACGGGCTAAATACAATAAAGTAGCACGAAAACGGGATTGAGGTCGTGTTATATCCGAACTTTAACGGAGTTGAGTGTAAATATATGTGATTCACTGTCTTTGATTCGTATTTGAATAATTCACTTCAACTTAGACTACCTATTTTCCAGGCACTGCAAGCATTTTCCTCATAATTATTATTAACATCATTATTTTTATGTTTTTTTTTTATTTTCAAATTCATAAATCTTTACCAAGTTCACAATGCTTTACGATTTTTCTGTATTCCATGACCCTATTCAAACTTTTATTTTCCATTTTCTTCATTTTCTATTTCTTTCAGCAATTACGCACTATACTACACTGCAAGCAAAATACAAACATTTTTTCAATACCTTTCTTTATTTCAACGTTAAACCCTTTTCGGATGATCAGAAGATCGCAAGAAGCATCAGAACTTAGATGAGAACGAGAGAGTAATAATTCTGAAGATTCCAAATTTCCTTTATGATTACATAATGGCTAATAGTTGGCTATCACTGGTCGAATATTTCGAAGTTAATATGCGTATAAGTGCGAAGATGTTGACGTAGAAGGGACCGGTCCCTCTAATTACCCAATAAATTATTGAAAAATGTTTTGAATCACTATGAATGACGTCAAAATAGGAGTTAGTTTCGAAATCTTCGTCTTACAATTAAAGCGTGTGTCCAATTAAAAACGTAAATCCCTGCATAAGTTCGTCATATTGAAAATGAAAATACATATGTTCAATTCATGAACAAACAATATATATTTATTCTGCTTATGACGTAATTGCCACTGTCATTATTCACGTATTGAAATTCGAAATTTTCAACCGGGAATTTGATTCCCCCAAAAATCCACCAATAATAGATATATGGGGCAAAGAGAATTCCATGTTGGCAAATAATTACTCATTTCAACCAAGGAAAATCTGATTCTGGGTACAACTCCTTCAAAGTATAAACGGCGCCTCCCGAAAACAGTAACGCGCTAACCCGGGAAATTTGAAACTGCGTTACAAAAATTTGCCGGGAAACTGAAGGAACCGGAATATCGGTAGCCGGATTAATGGTAGTCGACTGTGTATCAAAATTGTGACGAAACAGATTCGCTCTTATTTATCGAAGCAGCAAAGATACTCATTTCCTCTCTCGCACAGGTAGGTACAAGTTATGACGTCATAAGTCCGTAAAATGTACGTAATGATCGCAAAAATTTTCATAAATCGTTAAATAATAACAATTTAAATTATTGATACATACATTCCAATCACATAATTGTAATATTTGAAACTTCTGAAACCTTAAAAATTCAGAAAAATACGTTGGCGTGGCAATCTGACGTGTTTGTTACCAAAGATAGACAACATCTTCCGAAACACTGGATAATTCCTTGTAAATATTTCTAAATCCATCATTGCGTCATAAAAACAATTTGGCCCCGATATTTAACCACGGGAATCCCCGAAAATCTGAAACCGAAAATTTTTCTCCGTGGTGTTCAGCCCTAAACCAACTAATACATCAATGATTGCTTGAAACTGGTGATTTTTCACCAAAATAGGATAATTGTTAGGTTTACTTTTTACGATCGAGCGAAGATTTGAAGGTCAAATACGAGAGAATTGTAATAAAACGAAATTCTGTAAAAAAAGGCAATTTCTCTCGTTTTTATTAACATCGCGCATAAGTTAATCGCATTGTTAATGGAAATTCCCGAACTTAATGACATGTTATTGTCGTTTTCTTGAAATCATGCTATCCAGAAAGAAAAGTGTGATTTCAAAGAATTTCTTTGGTTATGGTCGAGCGTAGCGCAATATCACTAAATTGTAAACCATTTCAATATCACTAATATCTCTGTTTAAAATCTGGTTCTAAATA
>JAUELA010076049.1:0-10461 GCA_031471845.1 Boltenia villosa | reverse complement strand
ATTTTGCATATATTGGTAAAATTGAAACACAGCAGAGACAAATTTGCAAATTTTGGATTGAAAATACAAAAAAGAAATAAAAATTGACACCAGATTTGGATTATTACATTGGATTTGCTGTTATTAGTTAAAAGTATATCAATAGTTAGTGCAAGCAATCTTCTTTTTGGCTAATGATTGTCAATTCAACACAAGTTTAATTCACAGATAGTTTCAAATAATACGGCTGCTTTTTAAAAATATAAATTGTGCAAAAATCTAGAACTCGTCAATCTATATACAAAGCCTCCAATGGGAATCTTCCGACAATTTTTTTTTTTAATTTCTCATTTTCAACTATAGCTAGTAGAATATAGAGTCTCTATGAATCCTCAAACATTCATATTTGAAGGATGAAGAGTAATAAAGTAAACTTGCGGAGAATTGGAACCATTTTACATCGATGAGGTTGGTTGCCTATATCTAACAGCACCAGCCCTTCCTCTTCTTCTTACAACGTCCCTCAGATGTCACTGGTCTTATAATTAGTGTTCGAGAGTTATATTGTCTTATAACTTCAATCCAAAATTTCCTTTGGAAAATTGCAGGTCAGTGATGGGTAGACGAACCATTGATTCCCTCTTTCCGGCATGTTTTAAAGTTTTTATTCTTCTACCTTGATAGGAGGCCTCCGACATTGGTTGATATCGTGAACATAACGTAATGTTTTAAATGTTCACCAACATTGTTCATGAGTAAGGACACAGTGGATAGGATATAGCTGGTCGAAATGAGAGTGGAAATTTCCGACAGCGAAAAAATATAAAAAATTCGGCAGAAAGCAGCACCTTGATTAGGTCCATAAAGTGGAAAGTTTTTTTTAGAAAAATTGTCGATATCTCTCTGGAGAGGTCCGAAAAATGGCAAAAATGACGACAAACATATTTCTCTCGTTACCCATCGAGGCGTGACGACATTTTATTACTGACCTTCGTACTGGAGTCTGTCGAAGCGTCGATCTTGCGACGTTTGCGGTCTACAAATGAGATTGTACAATTTTAATATAATTTTTTTGCCGTTTTTTTTATCACTTCTACTATGCCATCGATTGTAAGACGGCACCCTGTTTTTAAAAATCTTCATCTTGAAAAAAAAAACGCATAAAATCAATGAAATGCGGTGATAAACTCATCTCAAACGACCTTTTGAATTAGTTTCATGAGATAGGGCTGAATATATCAAATCTTTGACACATCCTAATATAATGATTAACACTATTCTAAAAAAAAAATAATTATTTATTTTTAGCATGTTGGATTGAAATTTGGTTTAAGAGAATAACCAATAAAAATTATGCAAATCTTTGCAAATACAAAATCCACAAAAACTAAATTTATTCCGTATATAAAATTTGAAAGTGGGTAAAACGGTTGTGGAGCAGAAAAAAACAACATCATCACAAAGCAGTTAATCAGTGGGTTTGTCGATGCCCAATTGCTCCTGTGATTCAGCAAAGCATCGAAACCTTTCTATATTTCATAATATCTAGCTTTTTGAGACGAAGCATTTAATAGATAACTTGATAACAAGAACGCATGAATCAATGACAACTAGAAGGAATTATAGAGAAAGGATAAAGCGTTTACTGGCATAATATATTAACCCTCTCCCCACCTCTCTCATCACCATCAGCCCTCGACGCACTTCCAGATCTCGACTTTATGGGAGACTTGATCGCGACAGACTTCCCGACAGAACGTCTCGACTCCTTCCCTTCATTCGACCCTCCAATGCTGCTCGATCTGTGCTGTTTTGTGTCGTCTGAGAATGAAAAAGAAGCCATTGATGTTCAAGACTATGATGTTAGCCAAGGCTGCGGAGTCGAGGAAATAATTTTCAACTCAGCCTCAACTTTATAATTTCTCCAATATTTAACAACTAGTGATACGTGGGAGAGACCATCGGTGAGCAAGAAATCGGGAACCCGTGGTTCGATTTTAACTTATTTTATTCTGTTCATGTTGTCAATGAATAATAATAATAAATAATGTCGAGAATAAAAATAAGCCATACAAAATATGTCGAAGTTGGTAAAGTTTTTCCGAAAGTTTCTTGACTGATTGATTGATTCAACCTCGGACTCCACCCAAATTCATATTTCAGACTTCGACCCTGCCACAAATTGTCCTAAGCCTTGGAATTAACAATTTTATAAAAAATGCACAGTGAAAGTCAAATTAGAATAGCGCAAGGTCAAGTTGAATAAGTAACAGTGCATTTATCTTATGCCCATCCTATAGAATAGCTTAATAATAAGCAAGACTCAATACTGAAGAACAAGCATACATTGACGATCCAAGATTGGTAGCAACAAAGTATGGAATATTCATAGCTAGCAGTGCAGTGTGAATACATATCATACAGCATTCTGTAGAGCAGCGCTTAGTACAAAAAGCGAATACTTTTATCAATGCGTGTTGAGTATTATTGAGTAGCATTTTAACAGTAAAATGAATGTGTTTCATTGTCATTTTGCCACGATATCTTAGTGGGCATAAAAAATGTCAGTAAAAGTGGGTCGCAAGTTGAAAAAGGTTGAGAAGCACTTCTTTAGAAGGTATACACAGGGCCTGGCTGTTATGTTGGAGTTGCAAGAAATGATTAGAATTCATAATAATTTTATGGTAATGTAGATAAAAGTGAATGTCTGGTGTCAATATGTCAAATGCTACAAAGATATGGCTGAATGAGGAAAATGGGAAAAAATTATTGCTTTCTGAATTTTCTTTATTTTCATGTCCCACCTGTTGCCACTTTATCTCTACTCTTTCCTCTCTCTTTCGACTTCTCCCCGGTTGATTCCTTCTTCTCTTTGCCGAGAGATTTTGCTCGCCTAGAGTTGAAGATAATTATGAATATTGTTATTTAACTATTAGATTCAATATCAGACATTGCAACGATATTTATCAATATTCATCAGTATAATACTAAAACTCTAAAATTGATTGATTAATTGTCTGTTTTTGAATACAGCAAAAAAGACGCATGAACGCCCCATATAGTAATCGTACGAAATACGTAAAATCACAATGCGAACAGAATAAAACAAATTTCGAGTTAGCACCGTTTTTGTAGCTCACCGCTGGTCTTTATTACGTAATATTACGAATTTCACTATTTCCAATTGTGCGTAATTCCTCGGGTTGCCATTGATTGATAAATCATCATTTCGTCACAGAGAAAGAAAACAACATTTGCGTTCGCATTGTTTTTGTTATAATTAAATAAAGTGCAATCGGGAACGGGCACAATACAAACCTATTCAAACAGGTTTCTTAAAACAGTGCCACGGCTTAACGAAAGATCAAACGAAAGAAAATTTCGCGGGTCACGGGTAGTCTAGTATTTCATAATGATTGCCATCAAGATGATAAAGATCAGGGTAATCAATACGAGAGATGAGGCAGAAAAATTTTGGTTTGAGAGATTATGCCGATCGATCACAAAATAACTTTAAATATATGGTTTGAAGCATCATTAAACAAAAAATAAACGTTTTCCCGCGTTTGCCTGTAATGCCTTGCGAGTTTTGTTAAGGTTTTGTTTAAAAAATCAGGCTAGGGATTGAGAATTTTTTTGGGTGCCGAGTGATATTCCCCCTGTATGCTTAAACAATATAAGGAGACAATTTATGCAGCTTTAAGCTACGGGCCAAGGTTTTTGTGGTCCCACAATAAACAGGAGACGGAGTCCTTCCCTTTCATTCTATCAAGAATGGAAATCAGGAGTCATACATTCCAATCTACTCACTTTTCAGAACTTTTTCCTTCTGATCTGGATTTCTCTCCGTTCTTTCCATCTTTGCTCGATTTGTCTGAAGAAGAAAATTAAAACATTTAGTTATGCTGATCGCATCCTTGTGGCTTACATTGCACACGTGCCCAAACTAGGTGTTGAAGGGGAAGTAAGGTCTGGATTGGGATTGTAGCAAATGTCACTTGCACGCATATTTGGGGGGCCCCATACTGAACTTTACAATTAAAAATATAAAGAGTTCATTGAATGAATTCACCTATTCGGTAAAAAAAAAAATTCAGGTCTTCAGTGTGCATTGTCATTCCCCTCTTATGGAATATCAGAAAAATAACATAACACAAAACAGGGGGAGGGGGCGCATTACTAAATGACATTATCAACGTCATCAATTTTTGAGGCCCCTCAAAACATATGCTACAGGCCCCCCGCACCAACTAAATCCGCTAATGAGTGAGGCGAATATGCACGTCAGAACTAGGGCGCAATCATTTATTTCCAAGTGCGATGTATAGTAGCATCTCTTAACAGGGGTTTCCACAAGGTTGTTGGGGTTCCGCAAAAAATAGGCTAACCTGATGTAAATGTGTCTTTAATATTAAAATTTAATGTAATTTTAAAATTTTTCAACTAAAAGATGACCCCGTCCTTGATTTGTTTTTCTCTTTATTTTAGTCCTGTTGTACTTACTCTATCAATTTGCAGAACACATCTATGTAGTATATGTTAACCCCTCGGATGTAGCATTCATTACCCTCGATTTAAAATATGCTCCGGTATGTTACGACTCCTTTGTGTAGGAATTCCCAATGCTACTGAGTAAGTGGTCTTGTTATAGCTATTACATAGATCTCACCAGCATTTGACCTTTGCATGACCTTGGCTTGATCCTTCTGATGAAACTCGTGCTCAGGAACCATGAACTGACGTCGAGCTCGTAGTTGGCCGCAGTATCTGAGATAAAAGTGGACCATTATGTAATTGCACAAAAATATTTGCCAAGAGTTTGTGAGATGCCGTGTAGCAAACTGTTGATCCTCTCTCTATGCTTCCCTTCTGACTAATTCTTGTTCGAGCATCCCCGCCGCTCATGCTGCAAACGGATCCACAAGTAGAAGGGTACATAGAGAAAAGATAAACTGTTCCTACACTGGACCCGCAGAGATAAAACTGTTGGGATATGAACTACCAGACATACATATTTTCTTCCCTCTTATATACTTGGCAATATATAATCAATTCATATATAATCTCATTTTGCTGTTTTCTATTATGCTTCGTCTAAAGAAGCTAGATGTTATAATCTAGCAATAGCTTACGAAATAAAACTTTTAATTGTGTACGAACAAGACGATGTCTGATAGAATATTTGTACATAAATATGTTTCATTGTCACATTATTTTTCTAGAATGGTTAAAACATTGATTCTTTGGGGATAATTTATCACTGACTGGTAAGGGTCTCGTATAAAATTTAAATTATGTTCTATTTTTCTTGCGGAGTCCATCCAAGCTCAACATTTTTCATTTGCCTAAATTTCATTTCACTTTCTTTAACTTTTTCCATGAGTAATTTTCATAAAAAAAAGCCAAATTTTCACACAATATTTATCATTCAAAATAGAATCTTCACTCTAGGTTCATTTGAAAGAGGTTCCAGAATGCTTGCATAATAATGCATAACATCAGAGAAATGATCTGATTATCCTACTCATATTCTTCAATATTCAGGAAATGTTCAAATTCCTAAAGCGAAATGATTATTTGTGTTAACTCATAACAATATGTAATGGAAAGAAAATGATGCCTCGGCAGATATATCTGCCTAATGCAAGGAAAGGGTTAACATATTCCCTGCGTATTAAGATCACTTAATTTTGCAATGTTCGTCCTGATACTTGTTGGAGGTTTATTCAATTGCTGTTATACCCAATTTTTGGGGGCTTGGGACAGTAAGGAATCTTTGTATTTACCCCATGCCAAGAGCATACAGATCCGGACGTTTCTCTTTCTCCTCCTTGATTTTGTCAACTCTTTTCTCTAGAGCACCACCAAGTGAAGTGACCATTGGAAAAAATGGCAGAATCTAAAAGAGAATTGTTTTCGAAAATTTTCATCAGTTTTCATCAACAAAAGGCTAAATTAACAGTCCTACCGGACTCGCTAGATGACATATTCAATTTTCATCAAAATTTTAAGACCAGCAGACAGCCAGACATTATAAAAAAATATAGCCCGGCACAAAAACCAACTGAATGGCTCATGACATTGCAAGATGCAATATAATGACAGAATGAAGCAAAAATTCTAAAAATGGTAATATATATATATGTTGTGGTAAAATTTTTATGCATAATTACTGGATAAATTTCAAATTTTACATTTACTGAAATACATCAAAATTACCTAAAATAAATTATCTGTCATTACCAGCATGTTGGGCATGTGTGAATATTTGATCTTCCAATGGTTAGAATTAGGGTTAGTGCCAGTTTCTATTTATCTCATTTAGCTGTAATTATGCATAATTAGAGATATATATTTTTTTGATTAATGTATAATATTTACCCTCGGATTCACCGGAAAACCGTAGCGGGATTATACATTGACGCATGATGCATGATGCGACCATGCCGGCTTGCGAGCATGCTGAACTTGGATAGCGGAGGAAAGCCGTGACCAAGGTCACGTGAAACCGCTCTATACCAGCGATGAGTTCAGCGTCCCCAGTCACTTACTCACTTCAAGGCTCAAGGGTGAACACGACATATACTGAAGGAGGATCAACAAGCGTGCAACATCATGTAGGTGCTGAATAAATCTGTGCAGGTGAAGCCGAGATTTGAACCCAGAACCTCTAGATGGGAATAGCCGACGGCTTTACCCGTTCAACCACCGTGGAGTTTCAATTTATCTCATTTAGCTGCAATTATGCTTAATAACAGATGAATCACTTTTTTCCTAACATATATCCATATCCATATATATATATATATGTGTGTCCTAACAAAGTAAAAACCTGCAGAGAATTAGGCAAATATAAACATTATTATCATTGACTGGACAGAAATAGAAACTCACCTTGGTCAGAATGATCAGTGCATTCCTTATGGAACAATATTCTTTGGAATCCAAGCAAACCTTGAAATGAAGAAAATAAATGTTGTGAAAAAATCTATTTCATGTTTAACTAAATTCTATTTTAGTTCTGTTTTAAAAAGTTGTGTTCATTGCATTGCAGCACCTGCACATATTTTTTTGGTACTACAGCGTATGCAATTTACCCCATGCTTGATCACTTCACTTCAATAAGCCGTGTTCACCCCTGAGCCTCAGCATGCTCGTAAGATGACGTGGTCGCATCATGTGTCATGTATAAGCCCTATATGGCTTTACGGTGAATCCGAGGGTAAATATGATTACAATATCAGACATGGTATTGTTCGTATATTGGTTAAATTTTTTGTTCCGGGCTTGCGTAAGCTTTTTTTTCAGATTATTAGCTGATCCATCAACTGTGTTTGATATGTGTTCCCTGGTCGTGGTGAATATCATGCGTTAAATGTTTTTTATTCGGCTTTTAGAGAGTGTGCAGTATTTGTCGCAAGTTATCTAGATTGGATCTTTCCAGCATGAAGAGGATGGACGAATGATATCTTGCTGAAGGATATCGCGTGGTAATCGTTAGATTAAAACTCGGGCTTTCCGTGTCTCTAACCGTTGGGAGACCACCCCCTGCCCTGTTTGAAGCTGCTATAAGTTCCAAACCAACTTAGGGTGATCCAGAAATTCGCATAAAATAAAATTGATAGCAGGGCTTGAAATGAACTCCAACTTACCACAAGTGCCTTGGTGAGCTTAAATTGCCATTTATGGCAAACATGACGGAAGTTTTCATAATCCAGATGATTTGCTTTGCTCGCTCCGTCTGTTGCGTTCGTCCGAAGAACAGTCACGAAGCCGGGATAGTTCTTGCATTCCTGTTGAAGAAGATAAAAATTTATTTGACTGAATCGAGTGTCTCATTTATGACCTTGAGCAGAATGGTTTTGTGGACATTCAACGCTCGTCAAGGACTTCCTCAGCAATTTGTGCCAAAATAGGAATTATTTTATTCAATTTTTTCGGGTTACTAGACTACTCGTAATCTATTGGGCCAGTTTCAAAAACGACTACACTGATCCAAAAAATTGTCGCCAACTCGGTAAGCCATGGCTCGATTTTAACGAAACTTGTATATAGCTTTATGCCGAAATAATGATTTGACAATCAATGGCACATTCAAGTTATTACACACAATGGGAAAATACTGATAGGTTGTCCGAAGTTGCATTGATACGTAAGAGAGGGAATTTTGCCGTATTCAAAAACAGACAACATTATCATATCATTTATATTTATTGCTTCAATGTGACCACAATGTTAGAATTTATTCTCAATTAATGCTTATAAAAAATTGAGAAGATATATTCGAGGAGGAACAGTCAGTTAAAATCCATTTTTTTTTAATCTAAGTAACTGAACTCAAACTGTGTTTGGTCCTCTTTTTGGTCCCAATTGGACATCAATTTCTATACTTTCAAGCATACTCCTGATTGGTTTACATCTTCGACTTGCAATAACTTTAAACCTCCTCCCATGCCAACCATTACCATCAGTAGTTATAACCAAAACTTGCACACATACACACCGCTTCGAAACAGTGCACACTGCACAGGCAAATCCAGCCATGCGCACAAGCAATATACTGTGAATTGAAATTTTCTAATACTGCAATTATTTATTAATTAAAATGTCACCGTAATTTTATTTTAAAAAATAAATAACTTTACCATTGCCTTTTAACAAACAAAATAAAGTTGGCGCACATACACATGTTAGCTTTGCATGGTCAAAATCTAGTGCAGGACAACATGAAAAAATTGGAGGGAATTTGGTTTTTACTAGAGGTCTACGGAGTCGCTAATTTTATGACTCCTGATCTGGTTCTCTTCTTTATTTCAAAGAAAACTCTGATCCTGTTTCCCTCCTGTTTGCTAATACCATAATAATTTCTTCAAATAGGTGGTGATGGCTTTTAATTTTTGCGATCCAGCTCAGGATCTTGTTTGAGTTTTTTTTGGTTGAATCCAATCCTGATCAAATATAGGAGTAATGACGACCTCTAGTTGTTACCTTATCATAGATCTCTTTGTCTTTATGCCATTTCATCACAATCTCTAACATCGAGCAGAGAAATCGTCCATAGCGTGACGCCTCATTCTCACTGAAGCATGCGACGGTGTACGAAATGTCCGAGAATACCTAGTTGAAAAACAGTTTTTGTTTAAATCATTCCATATTAGGCAGTCGAAGAGGATGAAAAGGGGGTTGACTCGGAGGTAACAATTGATCAAAATTGCTGTTTTCGATTTTTTGTCTGGGTAGTCAAAATTTAGATTTTTGATTTATTTTTCAAAGACGCATGCAAAATTACAAATTAGGATGAAAACAGGATTAAATATACATTCACCTATGAAAATAATGATAATAAATAAAATAAAAATAAAAAATAAAAAAATAAAATGAAATTTAGTTTTCAATCTAATTAGAAAATGTAGGAAATGTCCGAGGTTTCAAACATTTTTTTATAATTATTTCTTTAATAGGGTGTGGTAAAGGAAGGAGAGAACTCAATAAGTAATCGCTCCAATGTTTGAACATCCATGTCTCGACTTTCTGTAGAAGAAGTGAATAATTTACAATTCAGTCTGGTCAAGCAATGTTTCAGACAGATCAAATTTCCTTATTTATACAGTCCTTGAGGTGTTTATTCCTAAAAATAAGCATTTATAAAGCTGAAGGCTG
This sequence comes from Boltenia villosa, assembly GCA_031471845.1. Taxonomy (NCBI): domain Eukaryota; kingdom Metazoa; phylum Chordata; class Ascidiacea; order Stolidobranchia; family Pyuridae; genus Boltenia; species Boltenia villosa. Next base: position 822 of record JAUELA010076049.1, on the reverse strand, counting down.
AAGCTAACAACCCACTGACATATGAAATGTCAAAGTGGCAAATCTCGATGACTCTTTCATTTAGTGTGCTCTCCCCAAGAGACAAGCCTTCAGAAATGAACTTTGAACTCACCCTATCAAAACAAAGCAAGGTCGAAAAGTTTGGAGTTCTCAGCAGATGCATGATCTGGACAAACTTAGCGCAGTAGACGGCATCGAGAGGAGAGAAGATGCATCGAGGAAACACACAGAGTTGCAGGAACTTGGTGATGGCGTCGTTTTTGGAGGATTCTGTAAATATACAGGAATTTAAGATGTGCCGGGGATGAGAATTTTGAACTCGATTCGATAACTACATTACTTGAATTTTTACATGTACATTGTACATGGACCACTTTGAACTAGGCTGAATTCATTTTTAAACATCTTCGTCGTCACGCATCAATAATTTTGATGAATAGTTGTATTTAGTGCCATATTGACTATAACCCTACAAAATTAAAGAAAAAAAAACACGACTAATTATTCAGAAAAAAACATGGAGATTTTGGTCATTTTTTGAAAATTGTTTTGATATTTTGTATTGGATGGTACACTAGAGAGAGCTAAAAAGTCAAAATCTACGATATGTGGCAAAATAAAATATGAATGCAAATTATGTGAAATAGAAATAATGATGACAAATATAATTTAAACTAGACAACTTCTCTTAATATTAAAAACAGCCATATTCCCTTCAAATAACTATTCTACCATTGAGTGAAACCCACCATATTCTCCCATTTGACCCCACTGTTAAAGTAACCCTCTAATACCCCTTACAATCAATTCTCACCAAACTCA
>JAUELA010075939.1:0-10462 GCA_031471845.1 Boltenia villosa | reverse complement strand
AGGGTTAGGGTAGGCTCAGGTAATAAATATATAGATAGGTGTAAATCTGGTGCGGCGGTAACTTGAACACACCCCAAAATTAAATAAAATTAAAATTCCTCCCTTAAAATGTTAAAATTCCACAATATGATGTTACAATCATCAAATCTTAGAGCATTAAAGAGATTTCCAATTTTTCGGCAATTCCACCAAGTGTTCATACTAATACTTGTAATCATTCCTCACTTGACAGCTTATCTCACTTAATTGAGACCAAAAATGAATATCTACATCACAAACTCTCAGTCAAGTCACCTGAACGTTTTTTTTTTTCAAGATTTTACTATATTATTTTTGTTGCGATGGGTTACAAAACCCCCATTTTTTATAAAGATGTGTGATATAATCATATAAACACAGCTACTGAGTATCATTTGCAGGGGAGAAATCTTCCACTTCCATTTTTGCCACTTAACCGTAACCTATTCTTTCCTCCATTTCCAGCTATATCTTCAGGCTGAGTTGCACAAGACTTGGCCAATGGGCTGTTGGATATGTAACAATGGAGAAACAGATATTACAGACAATACCACAGAATAAATCATTGTGTCAAGCTCTTATTGATGGAAAAAAGGAAGGATTGTAAGTATTTTGGCAGAAGTCAAATAAGTAAAATTGGGGGAAATGTCATCGTACCAGAGCACAAAACAATGGTCAGTCATCAGTCAAATGACTGGCAATTTGAAGGCTTTGACAGTCCTCAAAATTTGATGCCGGTCAAAATGACCGGCTATAAAATGGCGGGAATATTTGTGTTTTCAATGCAAAATTAAGAAGGACACAAAATAAGTCAATTGTAAAAGTTTGTTTTTCAAACGATGAACGTTCTCAATTTACTTTATGTAACAAAATAACATTCTCTCTCTGCACACCACTTCTCGCACTTATGCCTCTTCGCATTTATGCAGTGTTTTTAAGGCAAATAATTTGACAGGCCAAACAATAGTTTTGACAGGCTTCGACTGGCCAAGCCTGTCAAAACGACATGCCTCCCAAAATTCCTCTATTTGTGCCCTGTGACATATATATTTGAAAAAACAGGCTTTGTTCTGGAAATTTCAAGCCTGAAAAATTGAAAATAAAAAAATATATAAAATGCAAACCTTGACGACCTAGTGGTAAACAAGTTTGGCAGCACTCCCTAATGAACTGTCAGAAATCATCTGCACATGCTACTTATCCTCTTCTATGTTGTGCCATGAATTTAATAATAAGTTTCTTCCCGTTTGTGAGTTCTCTTCCCCATTACTCAGTGAGCTCTCAGAATAATGTCACTGTAAATTTTAGGCATAGATTATGATGAAGAATGCTCTGAAATTTTTGGGGGCCTAAGCTGTAGCTTGTTCAGCTGATGCCATTGGATGAGTTTACTTTGCACTTATTTAGGATCATAATAGTAATACGTATACTAGAGCTGTTAAATGGTCAACGGTTAATCTTAACTGTTGATCTCGTTAGTTAACTATTCACAGAATTTTATTAACCAATTTAAATTGTGAAGATATATATTGCCGCTGTGTGTCCGGAATCAACGATAAATATCTTGGTAAGACAAACTCGTCATTTCAGTATCAGTATAGCCAGATCAAGAGCAAATGCTAAGTGTCACGCAAATATTCACCTCGGACCAGGGCAAAATTAACTTCAACTTTTAATATTTGTTTTGTTCTGTCAATTTTGAACAATACAATGAAACATAAATAATTTGGCTGGATCTGAAGTAGTATCCAAATAAATATCACCAATAAAATATCCACTATTAAAAGTAGATAATTACCGGTTGACTGGTAAGATTTTGTACCAGTTAATCGTTTTTGAAAATGACGGAAATTACCAGCCCTAGCGTATACAGGCACACAATGAAATTTCTTAAGTATAATTTCTCTTACTTTTAGTTACCTGTTTCCTGATGGCCGACAGACAAACCCTGAACTATCATCTCTTGTCGCTGAAGCAGAAAACAACGAAACAATTCGAGTCACTGAAGAGCAATATGAGTTGTATTGTGAAATGGGTTCAACGTTTCAACTGTGCAAGATCTGTGCAGAGTATAATAAAGACGTCAGAATTGAACCCTGCGGACATTTGATGTGCAAGATATGTCTTGAATCATGGCAGGTGAGAAGAGAGCTTCATGTATATACAATATGATGTAGGGCAGGGGTGGCCAACTTGTCTCTGGTTGCGATCATCTTTGAAATTCCCTATACACTTGCGATCGACTACGGTTAAAATGACTTCGCTAATCATGATAGCGAACTTTCGCTAGAGATGAGCGAAAAAATTTAAATTGAAGAACTCACTATTGACTGTATTTTTAATAGAACAAAACAAAATGAGAATGGTTTAATGTTTTAATTTTAATTTCATCAAGCTCATTCATAAGATGCACGCAGTTTCATTTGTTTGACCAACTTTTTGTAATCTAAGATGTACCCCCCTAACATTTCCAATTTGTCCTGTCCTCTCCCGTCCCGCTACTAATGTAAACCAACGTTCACTTGAAATCTCCAACTCTATGATATTATATTTACAGTCGAGTCAATAAACAATTTATTAAGTTCGACGTTGCGATCGACCAAAAAAACGTTGACTTGTTGGCCACCCCCGATGTAGGCCATGTAAAATAATTCGACTCTGACTTTGAAAAGATTTTTAAGATTGGAGTTCTAGACCAGTGGAGATTCATAAACGAGAAATATATTATCATAGAGTAGATGTTCCCAAACTGTGTCCCGTGGAACCCAAGGGTTCCATGAAAAAATAAGGGGTATCGTGAAATGCAAAGTAACATAAAAATAAATCATTTGAAAAATATACTTTGCTTCAAGGAATAGAAATCACACACACACACGTATTTATATAAATAAATGTTTATTTCCTAATTTAACCCACAATCCACGGTATGTTTTCCAATATAGGTTGGGGTTCAACATATTTTAAAATAATGCCAAAGATTTCCGGGGCAAAAATAGTTTGGAAAACACTGTCATAGAGGTTTAAAAATGAGATATTGGAAATAAAACATGACAAATTATCTCCCGACACCACGGTCCTGCGAGTTTCATTCCACCATAATCTGTACAATTGTGCCCATTCCTGCCTATCTTGTCGTTAATTATCAGAAATTTCAGCTTTTGCTTTTGTATAAAAGTGAATATTCGAAGGCTATAGATTATCTCCAAAGTTAAATTGAATGCTATAAACTCAATTTTGTTGTTAATTTAATAGGAAATGGATAATTCCTCCTCTCCCACCTGCCCGTTCTGTCGTTGTGAGATCAAAGGAACGGAGAATGTGTTCATTGAACCATTTCATAAAAATGGAAATGGAGTTGTCACAGTGCAAACGGACGCCTCTAAAGATGAAAACTCGTGAGTATTTTATAAGTTCGAATATTTTGAGTGATTGTCCACCTCTGGACCAGGCGATTTGGATGTAATAAGAGGTGGTTGTATAACTTGTATTAGCCAAATTTAGTCCAAATCTTACCGCCTAAATTGTGGAATCTTCAACCCTAAAAATGGTGTCAACCAAAAAATTTTTTTACACACAAGTCTGTTTGATTGTTCATAGTCGGCTATTGTTTCTTCACAGTAAAGCCATTATTTTTGTTCATAATAGGCCATCATTTTTTACACAGTAAAGAACAATTTGCCTGCATTGGCAATCGAAAGTGGATGTATTAGCGGGGTTTTTTTATAATTGGGAATGAATAGGAAAATTCTGTCCCAAGCAATTTGGATGTAATAAGCGGTTGGTTGTATTAACCGTGGATGTATTAACCGAATTCTACAGTAATACTATTCCAACTAATAATTATTTATATTATTTTTTAGAACTGAAACAGATATTTTCAAGAAGGAAGAAGAAGAGGATCTATTTGGTGTTATCGGCGGTATGGACTTCAAGGTCTGTTTGAATTTATTCTTGTATTAATAAGGGTATCCGGACAAATACCCCCTAACAATGGGTTCCTGGATAATTGACCCAACGAAATTAAAATTAAGATTAAATTAGATGTGTAGGGGTAATTGGCCTAGTCGTAATGCATAAAAAATAACATACTCACTAGCGGCCGTTAGTGAAAATAAAGTTTGTCAATAATAATAATATCACAAAATTATTTTTTGATCAAATTTTTTGACTTGTTATAGTGAGATGCCCTGTTTAGTTGTCTATGTATCATGTGGAACAGATATACGAATACATACAAATATACCGTATTTTCGCGTATATAAGACGGGTCTTATACAACATTTTACTCATCCCACTCCATGGGTGCGTCTTATATTCGTGGGCGTCTTATCCAATAATTTTTTACATGAATGAACGGTAAAATGTATGACATTGACACAACCCTAAATGGTGAATTAAATTTCTCACCAGAACGATTATTACGGTCGATATTCACGATTTGCATTCGCTATTTTTCTCTCTAATTTTATCCTGCCAACCTTACTCCGCATGTGGTATGCACTTTCGAAGTGTGTTATATGCAGTCAATATAGGGTTTGCTCAGTTCGGCAGATGGCGGGACCGTGTGCGTCGATCGTGTCGCGAAAATACAGTAAATAAAAAGAAATTTATTGAGTTCCTAAATTTTGTCATATGGTATTTCTACACAATCTCCATTATTCTTAATCAAATTTGCATATGTTGAAGGCAAAATGTAAATTGTACAATATTGCCCACGGTTGAAATTGAGCAAAATATTTTTGTCTGAAAAAGAATAAAAACACATTCAAACACATAGTAACATTGCTCCTACTCAACTTATTATTCATTTTACTTATGTCGGCATATGGTACTTCTACCACAATTTGACTATATTCCTTGCATATGCAAATGAGACAAACATCTTCTATATTGATTTTATCTCTCGATCAATAGGGCATAAATTTTCAGTATTTTTAATTTTTCACATTATTTTCATATTTGTTTTTATTAAATTTCAGACCCGGCCCGCAATGTGCGCCCCCTCCCCTAATATGCCCCGCCGAAATCCTCCCCAGCCGAGTCTGAGTGCAACCATTGCATCTACGTCAGGAATGTCCCCGACGATAATTTCCAATGGAAGAGACTCCCCCACTATATTACCGGGCGTGGCCAGCTCCCTCGAGGTTATTTCTAATTTTTAGAAACTTGAAATATATAGCACAGGTTTCCGTGTATAATACTCACCCTTGATTTGCCACCAAAATGTTTAAAATTAAAATAATAAATACCAGTGGTTCCCAACCTCTTTATGATCGTGTACCACTTGGAGGTTTCGTACTGTCACAGCGCGTACCACCTGCTTCCAGTAAATCTAAATTCGATCAGTGATCAATTCATTCACTAATGCCCCCATCACACTTATATACAAAGTATAACTACGCATTTAGAATTTAGAACATTGGCGACATCTTAAGGACGTTCCAGATTACTGTATTAATTATTACATCATCTGAAATATGGAAGTTCCTAGAGATCTTACAGTAATAACATTTTTTTAACAAAATTGAACTAAATTTTACATATAACCCAAAAGTGCTTGCGTACCACCTGGAAGGCTCTCGCGTACTACTAGTGGTACGCGTACCACAGGTTGGGAACCACTGCCTTATACCCATGCATAATATCCACCCCCAAAATGACTAATATTTTGACCGAAAATAATGCGTATTATACACGGAAAACTACAGTATATTGTTGATATCTGAGGCTCTTCTTTGACGAAGTCAGTCCTAGTTTGAAGTATTACATTCTAAACTCACAAAATAACTTTACTTAAAATTATTCCACACTTTTCAATATATTTTGTACAAAATTAACCTTTGAACTTTAACCTCTACAGTCAAGTCCAACTGACCTCGCTCCTGGTCCTCTTGTTCCTCCTCGACCAAGTTCTCATTCTCCTTTACTTACTGACCAATCAGCCGCAAGGTGAAAATTTATTTTATTCATTTTTCTCTTGTTTTAGCTTGTATATAAATAATATCAAACGCTGGATATCTCTATATGTATAATTTTAACGACGGGTGTGTTAGGGAAAGGATCAAAGGTTGACACTATCGTGAAATAAGGGCGACCTTGACTTTTTTTCACAATCTCGTTGACCTTGTGCCCGAATTTATCAATCTTACAATCTTGTCACTTTTGACAATACATTTCAATCATTTATCTGTCATCGTCAGCTTCAATTAAATTATCTATAAATTTATGACTTGGATTTCAGGAATGTTTAGCAAATTTCATTCATTTGCAATTTGTCATTTTATTTTCATGATCAATTTGTTGTATGATTAAGAAATGTAAAAATAAATACAAAAACAGTGAAAAGAAGGCTGAATCTTTAAAAAAACATGTTTTTAATTTTTACTTTTTAGTGCTTCTGACCACCATCCACTTTCAAGGAGTTCTGATATTGAGAATGGAGATCTGAGAGTGACTGTTGCATTACAGGTGAGATAAATCTATTGAAATTTTATCTTTAAAGCAGAGTTGTGGAGTCGGAGTCATGGGTTTTGATGGAGTCTGAGTCGGACTCCTAAGAATGCTAGGAGTCGGGATTTTTTAATGGAATGTATTTTTATCATCAATAAATATTCATCATCTAAATTTATTAATTTAAGAATCAAAACCCTGACTCCTGTGTCAAGTGACAATGATGAAATAATTTTTTTATTAGAATAATTTTAGTTTGCTGGTAATTTGCCTTTGTTGACAGTCTTAACTTAATCCTAATTATGTTGCGGAGTTGGAGTCGGAACTGTAAGAATTCTAGGACTCTGAGTCGGACCTTATCCTTCCAGCCCCGAATCCCTTCTTTAAAGTTTTTATTTAAACAGTAATATGCGTCTTTGACTTAATGTCAAGTTGGGGAATGTTCAGCTTGATTTAAAAAAATCGAATATGTATTATTATATAAATTTTTTTTTAAATGTCGAGAAAGATGTTAATCTTAGCTGTTAACCGTTCGTGGAATTTTAACCAATTTTACTGATGCTACATTTAAAATGATAATGTTAATTACGTAATGATCAATTGTAACAGAATGTACTGTCCGGAATCAACGCTAAATATCTTGGCAAGACAAACTTGTCATTTCAGTATCAGTATTTCGAATGGCATGTGCTTCAAGTCAAAGTGCCATCCCTAGCGATAGCTGCCTTAATTGTTGTATAAACGAGCAAATAATACTCCAGAGCGTGTTTTTTCTCTAGTGTATTTTAGATCGAGAGTAAAGGCTGGAATACAGGTACGTAAACGCACACGTTTTTTGGTTTGTTTCATTACAACCGCGCGTAATTCGATTCCATGCATATCCGCGCGGTTGTAATGAAACTAACCAAAAAATGCGTGCGTTTACCGCGTACGTGTATTCCAGCCTTAATGAATGCTACATCCGAGTGGCTAACCTATACTACATAGATGTGTTCTGCTCGACGGTTAAATCGTCTTTCTCTTGTAGGTTTCATGATTTATTGATATAAATTATATATAACTATTATATAAATTTTTTTGTCTAAAAATGTTATGACAAAGATGTATTCAAGCATAGAGATATATTTTTAAAACTTTGTTCTTCTATTTCCAGGCACCTTCTTCTCATCTTTCTCCTGAGTCTTCTCCTCAATTGTTCAGGAGACGAGATCGCGGGATCGAACGCCCTCGACCTGTTTCGAACATCTTCGACAGTGTCGCTGCAAGTGAGTTTGCTTATTCAACATTTCATATTTGAATCATGATTTTTCATGCATATTCTGCCATTTTAAAACAAACCAATACTTAGTAAAGCAGTAAAACAACAGGAATATAATATGATATACCCATTTGCTACGGCAAAGGGCTATGGGACAAAAGACAGAATAATAGTCGACGGACATTAGGTCCAAACCCTATTAGTCAATACTGATACATGTAAAGCAGGGTTCCCAACCTTTCTTATGCTCCAGACCCCTAAAAAAAATATGCCCTCGCACCCCTACAAAAAGAAGGTGAATTTTTTTAATGATTTTCTGATATGTCAGCAAAAATTTTCAACAATTCAACATCATGGCCTGCAACATCGGCTCTTGCAGCTTAGATAGCTTTATATTTGCGTTGGAAAACACATTATCACAAAGCATGCACTTGGGTTTCTGCAGGTCCTCATTTTTTCCCATGCAAGTGAAACCAAAACGCACATCGTCATCATTCCATTTCCTTTTTTTTGACATGATGAAGGGTTAATTTGATTAAATTGAAGAATTAAATCTGAGTAAAGAAAGAAAAATAAGTATAGCAGCTGATTGGAAGAATAAGTTTTGTAATACTATTAAATATAATAAGTTAACTCTCTCTCGCACCCCCTGAAATGCTCTCTCGCACCCCCAGGAGGTGCGTGCACCCCTGGTTGGGAACCCCTGATGTAAGAGGTCTATTATATTCTCACCTAATCATTAGGTTAGCGTTAGGACCTTCTGTCTGTCGACTTTTTGATTGCCGACCTTTAACCTGTCGACCAACTACCTCGAACCTGACAAATTTGACTTTCTAGTAGATTAGAGTATTTCTTCATTCATGACACGATCTTCACTTGTTTTTAGTGAGAGACAGGAGACCAATGGCGCCATCTTTTGGAGGAAATAGGTTCGAAAGACAAAGTTCAATGAATGGAAATGTGAGGAGATTTTTCCCTTCTTTGTTTCTTTAAAATTTTGTCTTTGTTAATTTCCATTTTCCTGTGAAAACTGACAACTGTTGATGTGATCATCATAGTTGGAATTCTATCCTAATCATCCATTTTCCAATTTTAATGGGTCATTTGGCAAATGCTAGGCCCACCTGTGTGATGTGCAATGTACAGGTAGCCAAGCGTAAACGGAAGCAGCCAAACAGGCAGCACATTCATTACACCCTAACCCTCCACCCTAACTAAGCATGGAAGGAGCAAATTAAAGTGGATATTTTTCAGCAATACAATTTTTAAAATGCTGCTGGGCCTAGCCTAGCTTCTGCATGTCTGCCTTTCAATGGTAGTGATACTGGTGAAAGGCGTTTTTATTTTCTTGTGGTTCTTAAATCAACAAATGTAAGAATGAAATTATTATCAAATTTGGGTAAATTTATACGTTACACGAGATGTGCAAACTAAAGGTAGATAATAATCCACCCAGATATATAAGATGTTTATTTTTGCGATAAAACAAAGTACACCACAGATCCCTTACCCTAGAGACATTTCATTGGTCTGAAGTAGACTTCGTTCAAAATGTTATGATATAGTCATAGCCATTTAATCTTTCGACTGTGGGCAAACAACCAATGTCTTTTATCATTTCTGAATTTTATAATTCTTGATTGCGCACACTTGTTCTGCATACTAGAAGAAAGGACGACAGGTTGTTGCATTGTATTACACAATTCTCTATATGCTGCCTTCCTGAACAGATTTAATTTAGACTTTTTTTTTTGTCTGCAAAAAATGGATGCACATAAAACAAAAGAAAATTAGTTCAAATATTCTATGATAATATAATATAAATATATGACTTTTTTAATGAGTGATAATACAATTATTTATCTTGATCTCACTTTTTTTGTTAACATTCACTTGAAATCAACACTTTAGACCAAGGAGGCCACGAGTGCTTTGCCGGGAAGCCACAAGTTTAACTCTTTCGTGCTGGATAACGCCATTACGTCTTGCATTTTTGTGACGGCAGGGGGCCACGGGTGTTGAGGATCATTTTTTATCAAATGTGTAATAATCTCTTATATTTTCCTTTGTTTAGTCTCTCCCTCGTCTCGGAGAATCAGTTGAACTTTCGAGTGTCTACGACTACGCGACCGACGTTGTTCCTCCTCCAATCGCTCCGCGACCTTCCACCTCTTCAACTATGACCTCTGACACCATCACCATGGAAACAGCGACCTCTAACCCCTCCAGAAACCAGAGGAGAGTTCCGAGCGAGTATGATTGGCATGGAGGAAGGTAAGAGAGAAAATAAGAGAATACAGAGCTGGAAATTAATGATTTACAAACGACAGCTTGCTGGATAAAATAAATCAATTTTTATTTCATGTGAACAATTTCATCATTTCCAAAAATTGAAAAGAAACCAACATTTGTCAAATTTATCAAAGCACACATTACTTCATAGCAAAACCGCAATGATTGTCAAGAGTCTAAATTTCGAGAATTGAATATTTTTGCACTAGTTTTGAGCACATTCATAATAATACTACTGATTGCTGACATCTTTAACATGAATGATCATTGAAACAGTTCCTCGTATCTCAAGGAATTCCCCACTTATGCATTAATATAAAAAATAAAAAATTTTCCGTTTCAGACCTCAAATAGAAAATCAAAAATTGGACCAAGATGAAGACCAACCACCTATTATACCTCCCCGTCCGGGAATATCTAGTGCCTCAACACGGGCCCCCTCCC
>JAUELA010075830.1:0-10462 GCA_031471845.1 Boltenia villosa | reverse complement strand
GAAGAACGGCTCCAACAACAACAACAAACTACAGACCAGTACGACAACCATGGTGGATATTACCAGACCTCGGCCCCACAGATCATCAGCAATGGAATTGAGCAACGCCTGGACCCCCCTCAATCGACTCCCACTGAACCGAACCAAGCCACACCCTCTCCTGTAACCTCTGTTCCGACCTCCCCCGCTTCTGGAACGCAGCCCCATGAGTCACCCCAGGAACCCCCTCAGACCCCAACTCCCGACCCAGAACCAGAACAGTCAACCGAGGTATTGAACTTCCCACTCTACTCTACCATTATATGACTCGTCAAGTTGCTTAGTTGCGTCTATAAAACGGAAGAGTTCAAAATATAAATTTCTAAATTTTGGCTCCTATCCGCTAAAAATTGTCCGCCCGTCAAAATTGAGTTGTAAAATCAAAAATAAATATTACTGGAGAATTAAGCCAGAGAGTATCCCTTATACCAGGGGTGGCCAACAAGTCGACCGGTCGATCGCGGAAGGTTTTTTGGTCGATCACATCATCGAACTTAATAGATTCTTCATTGACTCGACTGGAAATATAATATCATAGAGTAGGCGATTTCAAGTGAACGTTGGTTTACATTAGTAGCGGGGCGGGACGGCCATCGACCATTGTGGTTCATGTACTGAACGACCTCGTTGAACTTTCTCTACGCGCGGTATCTTACTATCTTCGACCCCGATTGACGACGAAAGTGATATTGCAATATCAAATAATGCGCTGAATATATTTACTCTTGTTTCGGTTCTACTTATTTATGCGAATCTGCAATTTTCTTTTATGAATCAATTGAAACCAAAAATCGTGTTGTATTGACTGATCGCCACTTGCGTGATTGCTTGAAGCTGTGATTGTTGGGGGTACATTCCAAATTACGAAAAGTTGGCCAAACAAATGATAGTTCAGGCATCTCATCAATTAGTTTGATAGAATCAAAATTAAAATATTAAACCATTCTCATTTTCTTTCGTTGTATCGAAATACAGTAAATCGTGAGTTCTTCAATTTTTAATTTTTGATTGCCTTATGACGTACATATACACTCTTACTCAAATTCCAGTCAATAGGTGCCATAGTCACTTATCAACTACTATTATCACGTATATAGTATGAATGCGTTCGTATGAAAGCGTGATCACGCCATGCACAGGCGACGTTCTCTCATCTAGAAAAGAAAATGGCTGTTGTTGGTTATTGTTGCTGTAGGAAGTACGTTTAGCAGATGAAGTTTAACTTGATATTATATATACGATAAATTGCCGCTAATCTTTTTGAAAAAAATATATATTCCTTATATCCATGACTAAGACCTACCCTCAAAATTGACTGATATATACAGCATGACATCATGGTTTAAAAAATATTTTTGATCACCATTAGTTCAAAATGAAGAACACTCTTGATCTAATGAATATTGAGTTGGTTGTTCTATGTCAGGGCGGTCCAACTTCTTCGACATTACAGGCCACTTCAGCACTAAACATACAAGTCGCGAGCCACAAATGAAAATAATTTTTTTATCTTACCTTTATAGTTTTTTTTATTTTTTATGATTGGTGTCACTTTTTCAACCAATACTGTCACTCTTGCATCATTAGTTTCAGGGATTTTGAAAGTGTTCCATCATAATGCTGGTCATATTCTTATCTGATAATGGGATGTCTGGGGTCGAGACTTTGGAGTCTCAATTTGGATTTCTATGTTGGTAGTGGTAGGTGTTTCATTTCCCATTTGATTTCTGGTTTTAGATTTAAATATGCCTTTAAGATGTTTAAATCAGTCGCATTGGCTTTTGTTTTCATACTGCAGTATTATTTAAAAAATATCGAATTCGCACAATTTTTTTCCAGGAAAAAAATCAAAAGGTCAATATATCATTATGAGCGGCCATTAAAAATCACTCGGCGGTCCGCGGGCCCGTAGTTGGACGATCCTGATCTACATCATTGTATCCAACCAGTCAACTTAATAATGTGAGCTAATATCATTGCATATCGTTGCAAATTCAAATAATTCACATGTCGTTGATACAAGCTAGAGTATTGATTCTCAACATCAATATATAGAATGCAAAGGTCTCCAATTTTTTTTAACGAATGAGTAAAATAAATAATAAATAAATGAAGTCGAACGAATGAAGTCGCTTTCAAAATATGTCGCTTGCAGATGTCTTCCACGTTATACGTCATTTCCACAAAAAGCGTTGGTGATTCACAAAAATATATAATGTTTGCCTTAAACCTATTGTTCTTTCTGTAAAAAAAAGAGTAGACGGGACAATTACATATCTAAAATGTATTTCGACTACCTCGGACAGTGGTTCCTAACCTTTTCGCAATGGCGACCCCCTTTTGGTCCCAAAGAAATGATGACGACCCCTAATGAAAAATTATTATTTTTACTGCGCAAAAACAATCAATTGAATTATGAACAATAAATTGAGAAGTAAACCCTATTTCGAGATAATTCTCAAGGTAATTCCTGCTTTTAGCCATGATGGGTTAAATGAGAATTTTAATTGAAATGAAATTCGTCTCATTGAACAGCAAACAGGTATGGATTTCAAAACTATACCGATACTCGGCACAGGTTTCAGATTTTTGGTGTGATTCACGGTGAGCGTTTGACTGCTTTATATCATCAAATTCGGGCTTTGTGACCCCCCAAAAAAACATCTACGACCCCCCAGGGGGTCGCGACCCCCAGGTTGGGAACCACTGACCTAGGATGACTTGGAGGTTCTAAAACATGAAATTTTACGCGCAACAGGGAAAAGCTAGAAGGACCTGCTCTATTTGGCACGAATTGGCTCAACCAATGACTGGCTTGGAATAAAAAAAATGTGATGACAAATAATGGAAGCCAAAGAGCTAATAATAAAAGCTGGAACAAGTGATTTCTCTTCTAATACAATTAAACCTGGTTTGGTAACAATGAAATAATTTAGGGCACATTCGAGAATATATTGAATCCTAGTGTGCAAAAGTTTTAAAAACCACGATCTAATCCCTATTCCTTGAGAGATAAAGTGAAAAAGGAAATTAACAGATGGATTCCGAAAGATGATCGAAAAAGTTAATTTTACAGAATGGGCTTCTGGAGCGGTGAGATTGTACTGTGATTTTAGAGTAACTGTCAATCCGCAAATAGAAATTCCTGAGTATCCTCTGCCTAGGATTTAATATTTGCTTTCAATGCTGAATGGTAGTAAGAAATCCAGTTAGATTGATTTACCACAAGCAAATCAACAAGTAGTTTGTGATGAAGGGTCGAAAAAATATGTTGTGATCAATACCCAATTTGGGTTGTTTAGATACAGAGGACTGGAATTCCCACAATTTCAGGACTGAAATTTCCATGTCGTATATTTACAAAGTATTTATTATTTTTTTAAATTTTGTCCATTATATTTATTTACAGGCACTTCACCATCGTTGGTATTTCGTGCCGACAAAACCAAATACGTTTATTATACTACAATTCAAATAAAATTGACAAACACATTTATAGAAAATTAAATTAAATCTCTGACTGAACTTTGCACTTCACTATACACTTCGAAATATTACTACTTTCATAAAACCACAGTCTTTTGTAAACAAACGTTCACGTGTTTTTCGCAAAAATGCTTGATTGATAATATTTTGACTAATTTTGTGAAAATGATAATATTCACAGATTGGATATGCTATTAACAAATATAATGACTAAAATTGGATATATGTACGTATTTTCAATCATTCTAGCAAGTGAGCGTATTTAATTATGGATGCAGAATCGTTTTATTGGTAAGTAAAATGGTACAGTTAATGTATTAATACTGCCATCTAGCGATATTCAATGTATTGCTAGAATGCAGATATCAAAAAAATCATGGAGACAAGTAGAAACCAGTTAATCGTGGTGATCCATCTGCAGAGATACTATTCGAAAATTGTGGGAAGTAAAGGGAAGTATAAAAGTTCCAATGACGCATATTTTTACGGGATCGTGTCTCCATTCCTGAAGCTGAAAAGCTCTCCAATGTGTTTTCTCGGGTGCAGAAAACAAAAAAGACAAGACTCGAGAATCTTGCTCGTGAAGTTAAAAAAGATGAATCGCACTGTGTTTTTGAATTTGGCTTGACAGCGTTTCAGTCGGAATTTCGTGGAGTGAGGAAGTATGTTCATGGATATTTACAAATAAAAGAGGATGAGGAGCTTGCAAACTGGCAAAATGCATTAGCTTTTCTCTCAATGGCAAACTACTATGGACACAGAGGTTAACCAAGCAAACTGCTGAGCAAGATCTTACAAATAGAAGACGATGAAGTTGTTGAGCTGGATGAATTGCCTCATTCTGCCAGCCAATTCATCACTGAGGATGTTAATGGACTATGGAAAATAACGCACTACATTGTCAGCAAAGAGATTCTTGAACAAATCTTGGTGAAGAGATCAACAATTGACTACCAACATGAAGGAAACTCGTTAACACAGGAGGCAAAAAAGCACGTGTGTGTGCTAGCATTGCAGTTCATACAAAATATAAAGGAGCACTTCAAAGTCTCACCAACAATTCCTGGGCACATTTCTGATATACTTACATCGATTTTCATCAAAAGATACTACAACGATCCAGGTGAAAAAGAATTTGAATATAAGTCTCATTACTCCAGGCTAATGGAAGAAACAACGTCGAAGGAAGAGCAGCGTGATATATTGAAAAAGCTAGTAGAGTGTTTCCCGGGTGATGCAGAATTCCTTGCTCATTTGGGAAGATTTTACTCCAAGGAAAGTCAGTTTGAAGACGCAGAACGCTGTTTGGAGGAGGCTGTGAAAAAAAGATTGCAAACGATACATTTGAAGGCTGGTTCTAGCAAAGGAGATGATGTATTGGAGAGAATCTATAACATGTCCGGCTTCTGTTACAATTCTAATGTAAGGCACGGAATAGGTGTGCGCCTGGGCTCATTGAATGAGAATAAGATTTCAGATAAACCTCGGTCAACCCTCATAAAACACTGTTTAGATAAAGCAAAGCGAGCGATAGAGAATTTCGAAGAAGGACGAAGATGGTATCAGAAAGGGTCCAGCCCGACCTTTTCATATTTGGGAGAAATAAAGGTCAGACTGCATTTAACCGAATTGGCGCATGTGATAGCAAAAGGAAACTTGCGAGAATTGGAGAATGAAGTAAGCCCATATAGCGATCTGTACAACTTTGTTAGGGACTCCTTTTCCGAATGTGATCAATTGCTTGCTTCCTGCATTTATTATTCCAGTGAGAAAGATATTCCAGAGGAGGAAATGAATATTTGCATAAATAATTTCCAATACTTGTTCGTTAGTGCACAGGCAGCACTTGAACATTGGGCTGGAAAAGATACCTCAGTTCATTCCAAACGATGCCACGTCTCCATGCTGAAAATGCACTTGAAGAGGGGATCTAAGAATCATAGATTCCTTGTGTATGACGATGTTAAAACCGCTGAAAAAGTAAAGGAATTCATCACCCTGTATGAGGGAATATTCGACGGCGTGTATAAGCAGCAAAATGTGAATATTCGCATTTCTAATTACATGATGGAATGGATTCAAGCAATTCGCCACAGATGCCTAAAACGTCGTTACACGCAAACAGATGTTCTTACACGAGTGAAAAAGTGGGAAGATAGGAAAGAAATTGGATCCTTGGCCACGTTCTATCATTATGTCCTTACAACTTTGCTTTCACTCTGTGCTCCCAGAGGAGAGCTTGCCAACATTTACAGCGAAAAAGCAAATAAACTCAAGGAGAAGGTGGAAATTCACCCCATTCCTTTGTATCTCCTGGATAAATCACTTGAATGGTTAGCGCCCTCTGAAAACTCTCAGGAATTCAATAAACTAGTGAGTTCGTCGGCTATTGGTGAGTGGAACGGAAAGTTCGAAATTGACAAGAAAATCTTGAAGAAGCTTCAAGTCTGCAAAGGAACAATTTACTCTTGCAGGGTTCACAATGGGCAAATAACCATTGATGGAGGTCATAAACCCTCTATCCAAGTTTTCTTTGTACCACAAAGGTATGAAATTGGTGCTTCTCATTCAAAGAAAAAAACAAGAGTGGAATTTTATCTCGGATTCAATCCTCGTCATAAAGCGGAAGCATATGAAGTCACACTTCTTGATAAATACCCTTGTCCCTCTTGCCAAAATCCTACGGAGATTTCAACACTGGGAAAGAATCCAGATGACTGCGTAGCTCAATGTATGAATGGCGAGAAGATAGTGAGGGCAACCACAGATTAGTACATGTATATATGATTGTGTCGGAAATTCTTTTTGCATCATATTTTATTATGAACCCAGCATGGGACTCGAATAATGTACATTTATTTGATTTTTTCAACCATGTATATAACTTTCTCAACTTTCATGTGAAAATTTCCATATTTCCTATAATACATGAGTAATAACGAATTCGCAATGAGATTTTTATGCCATTAGCAAAATATAGCTCAAAAAGTTGCTCCCAAAAATCAATTAAATCGAAAGGTATTGATTTATCTGACCAAATCTCTCTATATAATCTCTTCATAAGTTTCATCAAGTTATGTAATAGTAACATGTGTGAATGATTGGGTTTTGCACTTGCCCTAGTATGATTGTAGGCGACTCCAGTTGTATGCCTTTTGCGTGCACAAATATATTATGTGATTATTACATTGTAACTTGTTCATTTTGAGATATACTCATCATGTTGTTTTCATTGTAGACTTAAATTTCTTCATTATTATTGACAAAAAATTTATTCAGTAGAAATTGTATATCATTTGATAGAATAATAAATATAATTGTATGTGTAGAATAATATGTCAATCTTCTTCTCTCTTTAATAGTATTCTCCATAGGGAGAGATTGTATTTTTCGAAGACGAATATTTTCGAATCTCCTTCCGTTTAGGGAATCAGTTTTAGGGAAAAAAATCTGTCAAATTTTTCAGATTTCAGGTCAAATTATGCGTGGGTTCACAAGAACCAAATTGGCCTAAATTTGGTTTCTGGCGTTTTTGTATAACCCCACAAAAGAAAATTGACAGAAGGTTGAACTCGAAGAAAATAGAAAAATTCATATTTCCCCTATCAGAAAGCCAAAAGTCTAAAGTGCAGATTTTGTAACAAATTGAACTAAAATAGACCATAACTTGAATAAATTGTCTCTAAAAACTCATTAGTCATTATAGCTATGCTGTATTTAGAAAGAAAATGAAAAGAAATATATTTAACTTTTCAAGTGCCAAGTGGGATAATTGGGGACATATGCCTTTTTTTTCATTATCAATTGTGTTTTTCTTGGATCTTCCTGCATAATGTCCTTAAGAAGCTCTTTGGGAATGTAGAATAGTTAGTAGCTACCATTAGAACATGATATTATAAGATATAAATAACAAATATCAAATATGGTCGATTTTTGCCAATTTTTTACGTTTTCAGGTCGAATTATGCGTGGGTTCTCATGAACGTAATTGGCTAAAATTTGGTTTCTGGGGTTTTTGTATAACCCGACAATAAAAAAAATGACACAAGGTTGAACTCAAAAAAAAAGTTTTTCACTCCACCCTAATCCCCATGCTCTACATACGTACCAAATTTCAACTTCCTGGGTCTTCTAGAACTGATTTTAACTTCTACCCCCGTTTTCATCCCTGGTTTTTGAAACATTGACAAAGTTTTTCACTCCACCCTAATCCCCATGCTCTACATACGTACCAAATTTCAACTTCCTGGGTCTTCTAGAACTGATTTTAACTTTTACCCCCGTTTTCATCCCTGGTTTTTGAAACATTGACTTTAACCCCTAAAAAGTTAAAGGTAAAAATTGAAGTATCGTTACTATTAATTCATATTTACTCTATGCGACGATGTAAACTTATTTAATCTTTGTTCTAATATGAAAAAAATCTTTAAATGGTCGGGTTTACATATTCTTGTCATAGGTTTCATCATATAAGCTACCAACGTGCTAAATTTCAACTTTCTAGCTCATGTGAAAGTATGAGAAAAATTGTAACATACGCCTTAAAGGTACACAGATACTATGAACAAACAGAGAAAATCTATCCTCCATAATAACACTGTTGTACCATAATAAGCCCGAATGAATTGATTCACACAAACCACCTCTTGTTCTTAGTTTAGTTGTCTGCCACTTTGACAGGAATCCCGGACATTCAGCCAACGGACATTTAGTGAATGGACATATAGTAATGACTGTAACGTACAATAAGCAAAGTTGAAGGGTTAATTCTCATATTTTGAAACAACTCATTCTGTCCTCGGGGTGGTTTAATTGCAAAACCCGTTTCATTTTTGTTTACGAAAATCTCGTGATTTTTATTTACGACATTTTCGTGAATTTCATATTCCACTTAACGACGAGAAATTAATTCTTTTGCATAGGCTTCTAGTCATATTGTACGTGTCTGACTTTGCTTGAGGGTTTGTGATAATTCTATAAAATACCGTATTTCTGTGATAAAAATGGCGGTTCACGGAGGCGTAAAGCCTGACGTGTGTCCGTGACCAGCCATTTACTTGAATAAACTGCATTGGAACCGGAACTGACTATTTCATACCGACAACATCAAGTCTTATTTGGAACGTGGTAGGTAGACCCCTACATGACCATGTTGAAAGTTAGATGATTTAATTATTTCGTGAGAACGCTGAATTTCAAACATTGACATATATCAATTAATCATTTTTCCATGTAATGAATAGTTATTACCACGGTGGAATGCAACAGACATTTAGCCAATATGTGCAGGCGGACTTTAGCCAACATTTCATTTTTCGAAAAAAAAAATTGGAAAAATTGAACCTAACCATCCTAACCCTAAAGCCTAACTCTAACCCTAAGATATCAATTTTGAGAAAAAGAAAAAATATGCAAATATTGGCTAAATATCCGTTGGCTAAATGTCCGTTGTCTAAACGTCCATTGGCTAAATGTCCGGATACGGATTCCGTAAGTTACGGAATGACAGAGTGATTTAATATCTGAATCCGTAACTCTGTAAATTATGTTTGCCCAATAGAAAGCCGTTAGTCAAGCGGATGTGATTATCTTGCGCAAATTTACAATAAAAATGGGAGTATTTCAATATTTTTGGCCGGTCAAGAACTTTAGGTGTCCCAAACGAATTTACAAAAAGACCAAATAAAAGACGAAAAAAATATTTTCAAAAAATGAATTATCCTTTTTTTTGTTTCAAGAATAAGGTTAAGTTTACAAAATGTTTCAAGGTTTAAGGTGGGTCACGAAATATATTTAATAATGTGTGTATCGGAAAAAAATATGATTTTTTTTATTTGTTTTTGGCACCAAAGTTCATGATAATCAAAAATATGCATAGGCTATACGACAATTTTATAGGTGATCTTCCTGATGTTACGACTCGATTTTTCCTCATCCTCCTGAGCGCTTTGACGGTATTGCCAACTATCTGAAGATAAGGGAGCCAAGAAAATAAAATAAAAGTGTAAAAGTTATGAAAGTGAGCCGAACTGAATATATACTGTGACGAAAATATATAATGTGACGAAAATTCCCGAAAGAAATATTTATATATTATCATGATGCTACCCTAATAGTAGGATAAGTTGCACGGCCGGCCTCTAACCCGTTTCGCGGGGCCGGCCTCTATATCAGACGACCAATTAAAATTACGTTTTTGTGAACATTGGACCATGTGATAATGGGAAGATAGCGTGTTCGATATGTATGTTACGCTACGTACGGCGCGCTAAATATGTGATTTTGAGTGAGATAAGAACAAAATCCGTGGCGAATGAAGAAAAGCGCGCGCAACGCTTCGCGCACGGTGCATGTGATTCAGAGTGACATAATTAGTGAGAGGAGAGTATAAATTAAGTCGTAACAACAGGAGTTTTACCATTTTATATGTCAAATTTGCACCAAAATTACAGTACAATAACTTTTCTGTTCAAAATTTGAGCAATTAAATAAGCCAAAGTAAAAGATCGCAGTTGTTTATATATTTCAATTCTCTTTTTGATAATTCTATAATTCAGCTAAGTCTCGAATTTCCCAAATCTCTTTCTTTCTCGCAAGATCTAAGCATGGATGTAGGAGAGCTCTTAGATTATAAACCAAGCTTGTCCAAGCGGAATCTGGATGATGATGGGAGCACAGGAGAGATGAAACTGAAGAAGAAAGCTGCTCGACTTCAGCTCTCGTCAGGAGCTGCTGTTTCAGTCGGGATTAAACGAAACGCAAGTTCTGTACCAGCTGCTGTTCAAGATCCAACTTCAAACCAGGATGAAGAAGAAAGACAGATGAAGTTACTAGAGATGGTGGAAGAACAGATGCAAGGAAATGTTGGAGACACAATGGAGGTCCTGGATGACCAAGGAGTAAAGAAGATGATTCTCTCATTTGAGAAGAGAGTTTT
>JAUELA010075719.1:0-10464 GCA_031471845.1 Boltenia villosa | reverse complement strand
AAGCAGTCGGCTCGCTCGATTCCCATCAGAAAGGAGAAAGGCATGAAGAGATAGGAGCACAGGAAACCGAAGCTGAGATTCTCAATGTCCAGCAGGCTGCCGTACCATTTCAAAAATGCATTGACGGAAGCTAAGAGAGCCAAGAATGCAATCAAGTTGGCTCCGATGTTCAAGACGAGTGGGATCGCTTGGGAGGCACCGACGAATGCCGCTTCGATTATGTTTCTCTGTCCACTGGATTCGAGGACGAGACCTTCTCTAGATGCGAATTTCGAGACCCTCGTTTCGGGGTACATGAGTTTTGACACAGCTAATGCGCATGGGGCTGCCATAACGCATGCAGTAATGACGTAAATTGCTTGGATCCCGAACCCTAAGTAGGCTCCCAGCACGCTACCAGCAATTGTACCGAAGCCTGCGGTCATGACAGCGTGGAGTTCAGAAGTCGTAAGGTCCTTGATATAAGGTCGGATCAGGAGGGGGGATTCCGTCTGACCCACAAATATGTTGCCCGCGGCAACCATAGACTCCGTCGCAGATGTACCGAGACTGATTTGCATAACCCAAGCAATCTTCGATATCAGCCATTGCATCGCTCCCAAATGGTAGAGTATCGAGATGAAGGCACTGAAGTAGATTATGATAGGGAGGACGGAGAAGGCGAAGAAATGCTCTTTAAAAGTCGGGCCGAACACGAATTCACAACCGGTATCCACAAATTTGAGAAATTCTTGAACCAAATCTCCGACGTAGCTGAAAACTGCAAATCCAACTTTTGTCCGAAGAATGAAGAAGCCGAGGCAGATTTGAATCCCGCAGCCCCAGATGATGGGCCTCCATTTGACTTCTTCCGGGTTCTTTGAGAATATGAAAAGTAGGAACAGAAATGCAAAGTATCCGGCGAGAGATTTCAGTTGATAAGGTTTTTTCGAGGTGTCAAGAGCTATCCATGTACCGACTGCGGCTAAAATTGCAACAACCACGAAACATTTGACCCACAAGGAGTATTTTTCGCACCCGTTTGAGCACGGTTTGAAGAATTTAGTTATATTTTCTCCGAATTGTTCACAAATGTAAGAGTAAACCTTGAAGAAGATGACCAAGCAGCAGATGACCAATAAGGGAAGTGCACGTTGCCAATCTTTCACTAGTGCAATGATGAGCCAAGCAAGGTTGCCAAGCACAAACAGAATGCCGGCAGCTTTGATCAAAAACTGGCTGTGTTTGGAGATGAAGCCGCTGATAGCTACAATAACTAATGTAACAGCATGGAGCAGGCAATTACTTTTTCTTGGAGGATCTTTCTTTTTCTCCAGTTGAGTGGAGTTCAGTAGTAAGTTGTTACTCGACTCGAGTGCATTTACCGTAAAAGAGGAATAAGCCGGCAAGCTATCATCAGTTTCTTCACTAGGTGTCTCACTTTTATTGTCTCCTTTCACAATTTCGGATCTTTTCGAAGTGAAACCAGAATCACTGCCACTAGATGTCTCACTGCCCCTTTTACTTGCCTCATCTTCTATCCTTTTCATGTCAATCACAGCCTGTTGGGGCTCAAACTGGGTGTCAACTGCAATTCCAGAGTCATTCATTGTCGTTGTATCTCTAATGAGCCACAAACCTATATTTTATTAAGATCTGTAAAAACACAGAAAACTGTTGCTAAGTCAGAGCACAATAGAGGAATTTTGGGAGGCCTGTGATTTTGACAGGCTTGGCCAGTCGAACCCTGTCAAAACTGTGGTATATAAATGAAATCGTGTGAATACACACTTGGAGGTCACTGCTTGTTATAAAAAGTAAATTGAGGACGTTTATCGTTCGAAAAACGAACTTTTACGTTCATCGTATGAAAAACGAACTTTTACAATTGAGTTATTTTGTGTCCTGTATAATTTTGCATTGAAAAAACACAAATATTCCTGCTATTTTATAGCAGGTCATTTTGACCGGCGTCAAATTTTGACGACTATCAAAGCCTTCAAATTGCCAGTCATTTGACCGATGACTGGTCGTTATTTTGTGCCCTGCTAAGTACTCACACCAAAAGAAGTCAATTGTGAGATCTTGGTGATGAGTTGGTCAGAGTTTGAGAGCTCACATACATTAACATTACACACAATAATTTGGCGCTCCATCATTTTGTATGTGTAAGTTACAGTCTGTGATATATTTAGGGAAATTTCTGATTCCACCCAAACCTAAAATTTCCGAATCAACAAACCTGGTAGCAATGTAATGTTATAAGCGAAAATATTATCTCTCAAACCAGAATTTCGATGAGATATTACAAATTTACAATATGCCAAGAATTGTGAAATGTTGTGTTTATCCTTTCTCTATACTTCCTTCTAGTTGCAAGGATGCTCAAACAAGATTTATAAAGTTCAAAAATAATGATATAATACATTGAACTTTGTTTAAACTTCAAATTTAAAGTCAATATGGCCGAACAAGAACAGGTACATGTTACAAAAAGCGATCCCTTCGAAAATTTATAAAAAAATGAAATACAAAAAATTATTAAAAAAACTAATATCTATTACCTAACCCTCCTCCCTAACCAATACCAAATTTATATTAATACTGTATTAGTTAGGTATATAATTTTTTTTTCTAGCAAATTGCATTTGGGTAGGGACTAGGGACGGGTTTTTGTAACGAGTACCCAAGAACATACATCGCAAACTGAATAATACCTTATTTAGATAGAGAGAAAAAAATATAAACTAGAAACAGAGATAAAAAGAGAACAGAGAGAAATGTGAAGTAGACAACGACCTATGGATGCATGTACATGTTCTGCATGCATGATACTATGTACACAATATTTGGATGGAAAATTACATTCAATCTCTGCATATCTGGAAAAGGAGGTATGTTAAGGGCGTGTCACTTTCAACCAATGAGATTCTCTACATAGACACACCTTAAATTCTGAACCATTACCGGGTTTAGATAAACAATTTCCATAAAACAACAATACATGTTACATAACTTCAAATATAAGCATTCAAGTACCATTGAAATTTCTTCGACAAGCATTTTACATTGTAAGGACAACCGCAACATGCTTAACTTAGCAATATGATATATTCAACTTTACTCGATGATCTAATTTCAGTCTCGAATAAATGTTCATACAAGCATTGTTGAGTAGGTACAAGTATGTCTAAACCAGAGGGCCGCGAAGCTATTTCCAGCTTCGCACAAAATGTTACAACAAAAAGCGAATACTTTTATCAACGCGTATTGGGTACTATCGAGTAGCATTTTAACTCTTCCCATGCGGTGAATTATTCCCAAAAAAGTTCCCCAGTGCGGGGACGTTTTTTTGCTTTTGTAGCCAATTCACAAAAATTTTTCTCAAAGCCGTTACAGACACCATAGTGCGTTCACTCAAGTATTTCTTAAAACCTTATTAGAAATGCGTGAAGTATTTGCTCTTTTTTATCAACAAGGTAGGACCTAGTGGTCAATTTACAACGAAAAAAAGTGGATCTACGTTTTTTTTCATATTTATGTGTGCGGGAAAAATGAAAAAACACATTTAAGAGCCTGAAATCAGTCATCATATATATGATTTACAAACATATGCGTCACATTTTTGTTCATCCCCCATTAAGTTTTCATCCAACAATGGTAGCACGTTATAAAAATGTCAGTCAGTTGAAAAAGGCTGAGAAGCACTGGTCTAAACGACTTGCTGTGTTTTGAAAGTATAGAAATATAAACAAGAATACCAAAAGACATAATTCATGTTGTTGTTTTATTGATTATAATAGGTTATACTCTTAGATCACTTAGGTCATTTCCTGTCCAACTAGGGCAGATATGGATTTTGAGACAGCTACATCCTCCCTCCTTAGATAAGTGGATATTTGCGAAGTTGCGCGTCCCGATTGATTATTGTTTTTCGAAGAAATATATTCTATCACTGAACCCTACCCTGATACTAAGCGACTGCATCTCATTACAATCCTAACTCGCCGTCTCAGTCTTAGATTTACAAATAAAATATAGTGACCACTGAAATTGACAAGGTTTTCGACTGGACCTCTTAAATTGACAAGTGCCGACATATCAAGAGAAAGATTCAATATATTCAACGTTCAGTGATCTTATTCTTTAGCATTTTTAACCGCCCAAAGTTTGACCAGAAAAGTTTAGTATATTTAATTATTTTGCCGCAATTTTAACATATAAAATGAGCATATTTACATATTTTGGTTATCATTAACTTGTGTCAAAAAGGAATCAAATCAAATTCAGACACAAATATTTATAAAATATACATCCTAACCCACCCAAACCAACGAAACATCTCCTAAACAACCATTTTCTGGCAAGAATCGTCAACAGGTCATATTTTTTGTTCATGATCACCTAAAAATGTTAAAATACAACTATTTTATATCATAAAATTGCACCAATAATAATAATTAAATAGCCGAAAGTAAAGTGGTTTTATTTAAGTGCCTATAAGATCTACATATTAAACAAATCGTTTACAATGTAGTGGGTGAACTATAGGCCACATATCATTATAATTAACTGATCTAGACAAAAAAGCTAAGAAAATAGTAAATTCATACGTAAATATGGATGAAATTTTATTTATTTTACATCATAAACCTATTTATACCAAATATATATATAGACATACCGTTTTTTGCCTGGAAACCTATTAAACTTTATGAAAAATATTAAATAATACGTAATATAGAATTTTTAAACAAACGCCCAACGTTATATTAGAAGTTTATACACTATTCATTTTAAATTTAATAAATAAATATAATTTCCACCCACAATTTGACGATAAACCCCTTTCAAACATCACAAAAACGCTTAAAATAATATGACACGTCCTCACATAGCTACGCCATTATATGAATGAACGTTGAAAACACGCGGTATCCCGGTGACTCATGTTTTATAGTAAATCAGTCAACCGTAGCCCGGGAAAAAAATCCCCCGAATTTTCAAATTTAAATTTGAGATTACCGCTCAATAAATTTTAAAAATATTGCGCGTTTTTGCATATATTGCACAAAAATTTAAACCAGTCTTGCAGATTTCTTCTGCATTTAAAAATACAACAGAAAACAAGCTTAATGTGTTTAATATATCCCTGAAAAAGTGAACAATGCGTAAAATATTATTTTAGGGCCGTATTTTGAAAAATAAACTTCAAGGATATCACATTTAAGTAATTTCTGAATTGGTGCGCACGTAAAAACGCGCAAAATGCAACAATAAAAATGATCTAGTATCAGAAGATTTTGTTCTATTTGATCACAATGCTTAATTGGTTGAATTATGCCATCAAAATGACATGTTTAAAAATTTATGAATGATTCAAGCAACCCTTATTACCATGATCTGGTGAATATGGCGATCAAATTATTATTCTGTGGTAAAATTTGGGTTTTTTGAAGATATTTAAATATAATTATGCGCACCCATGGAGACATCGGAAACTAATATGTCGACTAGTAACAATACAACGGATATTTATGGCGAAATAAGTGAAAAAAATGGATACAAATTGATTAAAAAATGTGGCGAAGGGTCGTACGCCCCTGTATACCTGGCTGACATTATACCTGATACTATTAAACGAAATCCGAAGCTAATCGAAGTATTGGATAAAGTGGGTTCGAGTGTGGTAAGTTTGCTTTAATTTTTAATATTTTTTGCGTTTTTTGAGATTTTAGTCCTTCAATAGCTGAGGTATTTCGACTATGTGGTGTGTGATGGTTCGTCAGAGCAGTGTGAATATGTACCTTGCCCTGGGTTACCGCGTAAACTATGAGAAATAAATCTCTTCATAACGCCGTACATGTTAGTGTGTGTGTGTTAAGAAAATCTTGAGTCGCAAGAAGATTTTCCGAAAATGAGAGAAGCCGGAGTAGTGCAAGTGTTCACTGGATAGACATTGCCATGAGAAAATATAGTAGGCCCAAATAATGGCATTTTGGGCGGTACCACACGAATCCCGGACATTTGATCAACCGATATTTCGCCATCGTTTGTGTCGTCATAACAGAGGGACATTTTCCCAATATTAAAAAAAATCTTTGTGTGTCAATAACTCTAAACCTTTCTTTGTGTGCCACTAGCTCTAAACCTCACCCTAAACCTAACCTTAACAATGACCGTAACCCTAACTTTCAGATATTTTTTTAATTGTGTCTAAATGTCCGGATACCGTACCACACAGCCAAAATCGTGCAACGTCGTATTATTTCTCCACTGTCCCTATACTAGGGTTGCGATATACCTTCAAGAGTTTTAGACTCAGAAATCTAATATTTTCAGTGCTAATTACCCATGTAACACAGCTGCTTAATACTCTCCCTCTCATTGAATACTGCTATCAATACTGTCATTCAGAAGCGTCTGTACAGGAAGTGGAAGTGTCGACGCTCACACTTTTGATTCCCTGTTAACAATCAACAAGAAGTCGCAGTTCAAAATACTAATGCTTTTAAGTGTGAGAAAAGATTAGGCTAGAGTGAGAATTCATTTGAGTAAAATTTGTGATTTTTCACTTTACAATAATAAGACACACGTGATCATAGTAGCCTACTGACACGCAGTGGCGGGTCTATTTTTTTGAGGCGCTGAAGCTCGAAGAATTGTGTGGAATCCTGGTGGCTGATAGGTAGGTTAACTAGTATTTCTTCCTACTAACTAAAGCTAAAGCTAAAAAAATACAAAAGATCGATTAATTTAGTACAACTTGACTATTCAACCTTTTTTAAACTAATATACCATACTTACCCTCATTCACCTGAAAGCCGTAGCGGGCTTGTACATGACGCATGATGCGACCATGCCGGCTTGGATAGTGGATGAAAGCCGTTACCAAGGTCACGTGAAACTGCAGAATCCCTCACATCAAGGCGCACTGCATATCGAAGTGATGGATGGGATCAACAAGCGTGCAGTGCATCGTGTAGATGTAGATGCTGCAGTATCGAATAAATCTGTGCAGGTGAAGCCGAGATTCGAACCCAGAACCTCTAGTTGAGCATAGATCACCAGTCGACGGCTTTAACCGTTCGGCCACCGGACAACCTTGGGGGAATAACCATGGAAATTTACACACTTTTGATTCCCTGTTAACAATTAACAAGAAGTCGCAGTTCAAAATACTAATGCTTTTAAGTGCGAGAAAAGATTAAGCTAGAGTGGGAAATCATTTGAGTAAAATTTGTGATTTTTCACTCTACAATAATAAGACACACGTGATCATAGTAGCCTACTGACACGCAGTGGCGGGTCTATTTTTTTGAGGCGCTGAAGCTTGAAGATTTATTGGGAATCCTGATGGCTGATAGGTTAACTAGTTTGAAGGGCAAAGCGCTTTTGTATGCTTATTTTCGTTGCAAGTATTTCTTCCTACTAACTAAAGCTAAAGCTAAAAAAAAAAAAATCGATTAATTTAGTACAACTTCACTATTCAACCTTTTTTTTTAAACAAATATATCATACTTACCCTCAATTCACCTGAAAGCCGTAGCGGGCTTGTACATGACGCATGATGCGATTATGCCAGCTTGGATAGTGGATGAAAGCCGTTACCAAGGTCACGTGAAACTGCAGAATCCCCTGTCAAATACTCACATCAAGGCGTACTGCATATCGAAGTGATGGATGGGATCAACAAGCGTACAGTGCATCGTGTAGATGTAGATGGTGTAGTATCGAATAAATCTGTGAAGGTGAAGCCGAGATTCGAACCCAAAACCTCTCAGTGAGCATAGATCAGTCGACGGCTTTAACCGTTCGGCCACCGGACAACCTTGGGGGAATAATTATGGAAATTTATTGTAAAATCACTGTTGATTTCAACCCATGAAGTGAATACTATTATGACTACATAATTGGTAGATTGCATGTTTAAATAAAACAAGGCGTGGCCTCGGAAGCTGCAGGATTTGTTGTCCACTGCTTATGTTATTTTAACGTTACGTCTTTTTAACGAATTTCTTGCATTATTTCGTAACAATGATTATTTCGTAACAGTCAGCTCCCCGACATATAAACAACAGCGTTGCAAAGTTACGAAAATATGCTTTAATTGGTACATCTTACTGACATAGTGAGGGGCCTCGAATAATGATGGTATAAAGGCCCTATATGAAATTATATTATGACTAAATATTTTTGGAGTCGGTAGGAATTGTGCCATATTATTTTAACTTTTGTTAGCTGAATATTCCACAAGAGTCTATATTGTGGAAGCATTCATATTTTCGATTGAATAATTCAAAAAACGTATTTAAATTTAGAGAATCAATATAAGGTTCAATTATTTTTAACTAAATTTGGCCTCCAAGCGTAGGGGCCCTAAGCATTTGCTGCTATGATGGCCCGGCCCTGGTTATAATCGAATGATAATCATTGAATCGTAATCTTGGTTGTCACTACATTGCATCTTGCAATATCATAAACTATTCAGTTGGTTTCAGCGACATGCCATATTTTCTATACTGACCGTTGTTTTCCGAATTCTGTATTTTAAAATGATGAAAATAGAAATTCTATCAATCTATCTATCCCTTCTTATAATACAATCAGTAGACGGTTCGTAAGTTTCGTTTTTTTTTTTGATTGATTGATTTATCATAGTTACTCTCGGATTCACCGGAAAGCCGTAGCGGGCTTATACATGGACGCATGATGCGACCATGCTGCATTTGGATAGCGGAAAGTCGTGACCAAGGTCACGTGAAACCGCTCTGTACCGGCGAGGAGTTCAGCGTCCCCAGTCACTTAATCACGTCAAGGCTCAAGGGTGAACACGGCATATAATGAAGTGAAGTGATCAACAATCGTGGAGGTGCTGAATAAATCTGTGAAGGTGAGGACGAGATTCGAACCCATAACATGTAGGTCAGCATAGATGACCAGCCGACGGCTTCACCCGTTCGGCCACCGGACCGCCTCTCCACTCTCCACGTATTTTGTTCATTCATATTATAACTATGTACTGAGCATGGAATTTCAATGCATGTCATTTTATTTTTTGATACATGCTTTAGTATAAATTTTTTTTTTCTTATTCCTTTTTTTTGCCAGTTTTGAACGGACAATAGGAAAAATTTGAGCCATGTCAGAGGGCTAATCTACAAACTAAAAACAATGTTTTATTTATATTTAAGGTCGCTATCAAAGTCCTTGACACCAGCTGCGCTTCGATGAGACACAAGATCCGAGCCAACACAGAATGGACGATCATGAGAAGACTAGCAGAGAAGCCGCACCCCAATGTGGTGAGTGGGGCTGACAACCGAAGGGGGTACAACGGGGCTCTACAACCTTATTTTTTGAAGGGGCTACTCTTGACTCCTGCCTCTAAATAATAATATAAGATATACTTTAATTATATTAACCCAGAATGCAGAGTTGTAATAACTCGCATTTTGGTGTTACTCGGTCTTGACCCGTGAGCGACTCTCGAAGACTTGACTTGACTCGAGTCTTGAAACAAGATGACTCGAGTTAATAGAGACTCGAGTCTCACATCAATTGGATTACATCTTCCAGGTCGTTCTTAGATAGTTTATGACGTAACGATGTATCTAACGTTCACGCGTATCTTGATTCTTGAACAACCTGAAACACGCTGTCGGTTTGCTTTGCTTTTGTAAGGATCGTATCGTGAGTTGCCAAAATATTCAGTTCAGTTTTGCGCCATCGATGTTTTACTGGATTCTTTTAATCATTGGTGAAATACTTCATAACTTGAAATAGACTTGAACATTTTTGTGATTCGGACTCGACTTAATTGACTTGGTCCCATCTCTGCCATAATGGCATTTCATAACCACTAAGTGAATCATCAGGCTACATTCTACGCTCAATTTCTGTAAATTTAAGTCTGAATGGTTATAGCTATGCCATCCAATTTTCAGGTTTAACCTGAACCAACATGATATACACCATAAAAAACAGGAGTTGGATTCGGCCCATTTCAACCAATTCCAACTCTTTCACCAAGTTAATTTACATCCGACTTAACAAGCCTAGTACCAAGTGAGAGTATTTAAATCAGTAGTTCCCCAAATCGTGTGCCGCAGGGCGTCCCGAGATGAAATAAGGTGCGTCACGAAAGATCAAGATTATATTTTAAAATGTGAAAAATACAAACTGAAATTAATAATACAGTTCACATATAACTGTCAAAGTTGCAAACAACTAAACCAAATTTGATTCATTTATTGAATAAAAAAGTAGTACATATAATTTTGCTGTTTTTTATTATCTATATTGCTATGCTATGCTAATATGTTTTTCTGTATGGAGTGCGCCAAAATATGTTTAAATATTCTAAAGTTTGGGAAAAACGGACTAAGACAATTGTTGTAACCAGACAGTGGAGTCGGAGCAAATTTGACAGGAGTCGGAGTCGGGAAAAAATGTACCGACTCCGACTCCTAATATGTTTGAACC
>JAUELA010075608.1:0-10464 GCA_031471845.1 Boltenia villosa | reverse complement strand
AAATAATTCATTTCGACTAAATCGAATGGTGGATTATAATTACAACACCATGTGGATTCAATAGGTTCTGAAACTAGAGATTGGAATTGGTCATGATTTAATCTGCTACATTTTAAATGTATCCATTTATCACAAACATCACAAAAAATTGGACATTGGTTGGATTTTACTGACTCTTCACATTTTCCACAGGGAATTTTCATATTTCTTGGCATTATTTAAAAAAATATATATAAAAAATATAAATGAAAGGATTAATAAAAAAAAAATTATTGAGGCAACTTACATTAGGGAGGACATAAAGTGGATTTTAAATTCTTGTTATCAAAGGTAACAATAACCCAGATAGGTGTAGACATCCCCATTTGTAGTCCACACTTTCTTGAATCCGAAAGCTCACTGCCTAAGCTCGAGTCGATCTTCGGGTGAACTTCACGATGATGGATGGGGATATTGTCCTCTTCCTGGATCTCAGCATGTGAGTGACATCCACATCTGATCGCATGATTGGGATGAGCTGGTTGAGATTCTTGTACAAAGTCTCCAGAACGTAATCTTCAAACTTGTCATACTCTGTGATAGGCACTGAAATACAATATGGCTTCTTGTTTGTTCAATCGATTGTTTCGATTCCGTTAGTTTGAGCGTGATTTTTTAATCAAATAGTTTTTACTAACGTTTCACACACATCTATTGACTGAATTTTAAAGACTTGCAAAAAAAGAGAAAATAATCGTGGGCACGTTTCGGGTGAAGTTTCTTTTCTGGACCCGTGGCGGCGAAAGAATGCAGAGACATATTTCCATTTTTAAGCTGTTCATGGAATGTTTTGCAGATGTATTGATTGCCGTCGTGAGATGTCAAATCCAATTCAAAGATCTTTCTCGGCATCCTGCAACTGCAACATGTACATACGAAATCTGTTGCGCTGTATATGTTTGCTATGTTTTTTTAAGGCTCGATTCATCTCTCCTTTCTTACTCACCCTTCTGTTTTTGCTTCATGCAGGCTTTTACCTTCTGTAGAAGTGCTTTCTTTCTCCTGTTCGGATTCGCCCTCCATTTTTTTCATGGCGCTCGTCTTGTTGTGATGTTTCGTCCTCAATTCTTCTCATATTGTCAGTCTTCACTTTTTCAATTCGAATTTGTCTTCGCTGTGATTTCTCAATCTTCATTTTTGTGATTCGAGTTTATCTTATCTGTGATGTTCCAGCATCAAATTATTCACATATTAGTAGTACAATAGGTTTCTGATTTGCGTTTTTTTCTTTTTTTCTTCAAATGTAATCATGCATGCGACTAAGCGGGCTTCCCTTTCAATAACATTTTCTGGTTGGCGTCAGATTGCAACTTTTCAGAAAGGTTTCTAATTGATTGTCCGGGGGTATCAAGCCATGCTTCTCGTGCTGTTAGATATCACACGGTCATCGACAATTTCAACAACAAATTTG
This sequence comes from Boltenia villosa, assembly GCA_031471845.1. Lineage (NCBI taxonomy): Eukaryota > Metazoa > Chordata > Ascidiacea > Stolidobranchia > Pyuridae > Boltenia > Boltenia villosa. The sequence continues at coordinate 9,014 of JAUELA010075608.1, read as the reverse complement.
CAAGTGTTCTGCAATCACGTCGCTGCTCCAACCGTTTCTTCTCGGCATTTTTTCGTTTTGTTCTCGGATTTTTTAAAATTTCACTATTGTAGGTTGATTGTATTGCATTTGAATATTTATTATCGATTAGATCTGAATATTTAACAAGTTTGAAATAACAGAACGTATTAATAACACTATTGGTTCCTTAACAGCAAACACGAATTTAATGCGTGGACTTGAAATATTCAACCGCAAACGAATCCAGTAGATAACCATTTTTTCTTTTGTATTTTTGTTGCCGCATAGAATTCGTTCAAAAATCTCACCAGGCTATTGCAAGTACATTATGTCACATATATTACTTTGTCCGTGCTTTCTTGTACCAATTTCATGTGTATTGAGGGTTAATAGCGGTTTTCTACTTGCCTGCTTGTTAAGTGATCGTACATATTTTGATTTAACCCAGATTCCCTTTCTATCCCCTTATGCTGTGCTCATGAGATGGAGTTATAATTGTGTAACTGGTGAGATTCCCAGACAGTAGATTCCACAGGATCGTTGCTGGAGTTGCATGCTCTCCGTCTAATGTAAATGGAAGGGTATCGATTATGCATTGACTTCTTTTCCTCATCCATCCTCCATCCAACAGTTCTAATGTGTAGCATGTGTAGCTGCCGGTATAGGCTCTGGGTACTGGCTCAATTATCATACGTCGTGGTTCTTGTTCAATTTCAATTTGATCTTCTGCAGAGATTTTCATAACAAAGTTAACCATGGTAAGATTTCGTGATTTATGTATAAATTCTAATGTTCTAGAGGCGTATTCACCGCCGTAATATAAAGTTCTTAATAGAGAGATGTTCAATGATTCACAATACATCTCCATCGGAGATAACCGCACATGTTCAATGATTCACAATATATCTCCATCGGAGATACCTGGCCTTCTGCCGCCTTAAAATTCGATTTGTCTTGGAATGTTTGTGTGTGGAACTCCATATTTTTTGGTACTTATGCATGCGGATTCTTGTGGATGGACGTACTTTCTGACTTTTTTGAATCGGAAATAATTCCTTAATTCAATGTATTACAATCTTTCAAGATATTGACAATCCACAAATATGTTGACCTTTGAAATTTATAATAGGAAGGGTTAAAGCATAAAACGAAAAAATATATATTTCCGAATGATTCGAATAATAAATACAAATTTCCCTTTTTTCAATAAAACTTTTCACATATCAGGTGTGAGCAACATTTTCGACACATGCAGCCAATTCAGCTACAAATTTAATGACAAAATTATTAGGCGGTTCACCATTTTTTTGCAGGGTGCACCTGCTAGGTCCAAGTTGACAAAGACAAAATTTCGCTACAGTGCAATGCAGTTATTATAATCTTGAATTCTCGGAGAGATCATAAAATAATTATCATGTCTCGTGATTAAGTTTTGTTTCAATTTCAATTGACTCACTTTTCCATCCATAAATCAGGTGGTGAAACCTACATGGATTTAAGTAATATACTCTTTAGCGTTTGAAAATTACATTGTTATTTTTCATTCAATGATTTAATGTTTTTAATTCCACTCTGGCATATACATTTAATAAACATATCTGACTTTTAATAAAGAAGCAGAAATGAATCCTCCCAACTCCATGACTGTGGTGTAATAGGAAGGGTTAAAGCATACACCATTATTCTTTCTGATTATATTGTGTGGGACAAATGTATTTCTAACTATTTCTATAACATTGTTTTTTATTTGGAAATATGACCGAGTGAGGTGGGATGAAATGATGCAAGATCGAAGGAGAGAGCCTGTCAGGAAACATCAATGGCCAAGAAGAATCTTTAAGAAAACCAACTGATAAAGGTAAGATGGTGGTTTAGTATTTATTTCTCAATGGGAGATCAACAGAAGCTATCACAGCTGCGCTGTAAGGCGATGTATAAACCTGATAGTGATATCCCAGTGATACGGAAGTTAATATGGTATGATATATTTTTAATGTGTCATTAAATTGTATGCATTCATTTTGGCATCTTCACAATTTATTCCAACTTTTTAAAGACTTCATGGAATCAGAGAATGACGAACAGAAGAAACAGATATTTGAATTGGATCATCTCGGGTGAGCATGATTACCATTGCATTTGGATAAAATACTCTCACATCATGCATTTTAATCAACTAACAAATAACTAATATGCATCATTTACAAGTTACGTTAATGATTGACTCGTACGCGTAGTCCTTGCCATGTTTGATAAAAACGGAATCCAAAACCTGGTCCAATTGTCTTTTGTGAAATAATATAATGCATTATTTATATTGTATAATGCAGAGATTGGCCAAGATTGACAACGAAAAGAAGCATTCACCCAATGGGAAGAAAATAGGAAGAGAGAAGCTCGAAGAAAAACTATTGCCACCAATATCATCATTACACCTAGTACTGGTGTATAAATTCAGTTCCGTGAATCCGTGGAATCCATCAACTTTTTTAGAGAAAATGTCGAATCCAATAACTGTTCCTCTGGAATGCTATTTCATGCCTCTTGTGTCACGTCCATCTCTTTTAGTTTCTTTTTTTAGTGTGAACATTATGTATTGCACATATTTTTTATCAAATTCTTTTCTGTTTTCATTGATAAAAAAGATCGATTGTTTGTTTCTCTGCTTGGCTATAGCGATTGCAGTTATTTGTTGAGTAAAATAAATGGCTATATTGAAATAAATTTCTGACGTCCAACGAATTTTGTTTGTGTCTTTGATTCGTATAGCTTGCCTTGAGAGAGTTTATCCAGCTCCTAATAGGGAAGTCATTGTTGGGGCGTAAAAATATTTTGGATTCAAAGACGCCGACGAAATTACAGGTCACCACAACCCAGCAGTACATTCAATTTGAATTCTATATTTTAGGAGCATTGGTTGCTGGTCAGGTAGGCGGCAATGGAAGACGCTTTCAACAAGGAAGCCGATTCAGAAACGGGGTTTGTTGATTGTAATCGTGGAATGATTTGCATGATCTCACAGTGAATGAGATTAGTAATATCACATTTTCTCGACTGTGTACAAATTTAAATTTCGCACATATCGTGGTTTCGTGTAAAGGAACATTTATTATAGCATATCATAGACTTGTAGCAGGTAATGATGAGCTCTTTGTACGATGATGTATTGGAATATAACTATTTGCGCGTAGATTAATATAAACTATGAATTTTTATCAATAGATTTTCAGAGACGAGAACAATCCTGATGCATCCCGTCCAAGAATCTTCATAATCAGAGAACTTGATCTGGACTTCGATTGTCACCAGAGGGGATGAGGCAACAAATTTTAGTTCTCAACTTGACATTTTAGTCGCCAATATTCGCTAGGTGTATCGCGAATGGAGCTCGATGAAATTTTATCGATAATTTAAGTCTTTCATCCTCTCATATTTGTACAGATTTATCGATAATTTCACATTGATCGCTGTTCAGATCACGCTGCATTGCTCTTATTTAGCTGAATGTTAGAAAGTAAAGTAAATATATTTTTTATTCTTTTATGACTGCATTGAATTAAAAGATATTAATTAGTTAATTCATTTGAACTACCTGTTTTCTCTTCTGCAAGAAATGTCAAACAGTGCTGTCTTATATCATACAATTATGCACTGACAGGTAGCAAATGCAACTTTACGAGTTTTCTACGCCGGTAACTTCTTTGCGTAACATTTTGAATGATATAATTGGTTTGACTAGCTTTGATTGATGTGTGACACCAACTGGAAAAGTTTGAAAAGCTCTGCCTTAGCTAATTCGCATTTTTTCGAAAAAGTCTGTGTTCGATATTATTTTTGAGATGGTCTTGAATTTTCAATTTACATGTTTAAGTTTGTGAGCTTCATGATAGTTGGTAAGAAGTGAATGAAAAAATGGCTACTGTGGGAAATGTAACTGACTGACATTTATTGAAGTAATCTAGAACGACTGCAATTATTGCATCATGGTCCTTCACAGTTCATTTGTAACCATGTTTTTATTCATTATTTATTATTAGTTTTATCAATATACTGTCTAATTAAACTCCATACAATTTAATCATGCTAAATTGTATGGACTTTCTTAATATCAATTATTAACTGTTTCAATTTTATATTTTCATCTCATTGCACAGTCCTGTGTTGTTCTTGGTATTGCTGTACTGAGTACATGTTTTTAACTGAATAAATAAAGAAAATCGGGGTTAATTTGCATTTTTATATTCATTTTATATTCACATTTCGACATATGTTCATTTTGTAATCTAATCAACCTATATCGACGATCAGGAACTCTTAGAAATGTCCCAAGTCTAGGGGTGGGCCTTTTTGTTCCATACTGGTCACTGTTCTCAAAATTTGGCCTTTTCTTGTATGTCACAAATATTTTTTGTTTTCTAAAATTGATTGAAATAAAATGTTTGAAGAAAATTTGTTAAAATTTTTGTTTGTGAGTGGAAATACAAGTTTTCTTAAATGCAAGGAACATATGGAAAGTTAGCTCAGTTGGTTTAGTCCAAGTATTTTTTAATCCGAAGAGCGTGAGATCGAGTCCCTCCACTCCTACTTCTCAGCTTTATTTTCAAATCGTGACGTAAACAAATCGCACAACTCTTGTTTCAAAAACTAAAATCTCCTCCACTAAGTGAAATTTAGACGTACATAGACATAGGATACATAAAACGACTTCAGTCAGCTCTTGGAAATTGATAGTCCAGGATTCTATATTCTATCACCAATCAATGAGCTCCGATGATGGTCAAATGGCACTACAGGAAATAAATAATGGTCGTCGTCACAGAGTTAAAAAAATATTTGCTCGAAATCCGTGTATTTTTCAATGTTAATTTCAAAATTTTGACTAAGTCCAGCCCCCGAGGTACATGTATTAGAACCAAGTTTATTATAGTGTAAGGCGTGGTGGCCTAGTGGTTAGCGAAGGAGGTTACAACACGCCAGGGTATGAAAGGGACAGGGATCGAGTCCTACCCGAGGTAATCAGGGAGGGGAGGTTCAAACTCGGTCGTAAATTTTGTTAAATTTCATGCTTTAAGCGATTATTGCTCAATGAACCGTGACGTGACGTCACTTTACGCACTGAACCGTGACGACGACGTAATCATTAAAGCGTGACCGTGACGTCAGTATCGAAAATATTCCAGCGTTCCTGTAGGTGGATGACGTCACTCACTTCCAATTCTAACCTCAATGACCGACCAATAATAATAATTTCCTTCCTTTTATTTAAAATTCTATAGAGAAAAAAAATAAATGGAATTCTAATGAAAGATACGGCAATTAAAATGAAGAAATGGAAAGTGGAAGAAAGTGGAATAGGAATAGAGGGATATTTCGAAGAAAACCACTAGAATTTTTTTACCCGAAAATCGGATACGCATTTCAATTAAAAATAAGCGGTTTTCAGCAAAATAATCCTCGTCGACCAACTCTATACAATATTGAAATTCACAAAATTCATTTTATTTAAAAACAAATTCAATCGAAATTCATTTCGACATTTCATGTCAGTTGTTGCAGCAAAGTGTAGAGGAAGATGTCGATGTTCCGGAAAGATAGATCCTTTGTCCTCCATATTAGATGTAGCAGAATCTTCAGACACGCCAGTGGTGACATGACAGCATCCTAAGAAACATAAAATCGGACTGTTCAAAAATAATTATTTCTTGAATGATTAAACTTTGCTCTAGTTCAAAAATCATTATTTATTGAATTTTCAGGCGCACAAAATTTAAAATTAAAAAAGTTCGTCGGAAGAATCATGAATTCTGTTGTCATACGAAGAAAACACAAACACATGGCTCTTCGTAAATGATCTCATTTCATAAATTGTGTCAAACTCTACCTTTAACGAGGGTTTTCTGCAGATGACGTCAGCTATTTCTCCTGTAACATCGGTCGTCATAATACAAATTTGAATCGTGCAAGATTTGACCACGTAACCGGTCATGTGCTGGCGTGGTGACAGTTGCAGAGCTCCCAGTAAAAAATATGAAAATGAGGAAAACCTACATGCAATAAAATATGGTGTAAGTAGGTATGGTACGTACGCAGGTAGGACAACGCTAGAACCGCGTCACGCAGAGTACGAAATCACTGATCAAACGGTATGACGCACACAAACAATAGGACGCACAACGCATGCGCAACGCACTAGACGCACAACGCATGCGCAACGCACTAGACGCATAACACTCGCACGCACGCACACACGATTACGCTCGAAGATGTAAGCAAACAGCGTATACTGTCAGACCGACGACGCAACTACGTTCATAGCGATCTTTTCTCCCAAGACTAATATAATAAAATAAAAAAAAATAAAAAATAATAAAATAAAAAAAAATAAAAAAAAATAAAAATAATAAAAATATTGAAAATAAAATATCAACATTATATCTTTATTCGCCTCACCAGTGCTTTGCTGTTAAGCATTTCATGCAAAGAAAACACAACATGCAAAAATACACTCGAAAAATAATTATAGAAACGATTGTTGTAACAGAGTAACCACCTTCCCATTATCCTTTTTCCGAAGTTGACGTGAGGTTGGTATCCATGGTTATCGCTCGTTGATATCTGTAATTTCATTTTTTAGATTTTCATTTCTAAATTATAATCGTTTTGAAAAGGGAAAGCCGTATGTTGTGACAAATAAACCCTCTGGAAATGGTTTATTTTCAGAGTGAATATGCATGTAATCGAGTAACGAGTGTACCTTACTTTCCTTTGGAGATCCATCATTCATCATCATCATATGTCCAGTGGTCATTGGCTTCAAACGTTCACCAGCTGGTATTTTAATATATTTTGACAATCCAAGAAATATATACGCGAACGTATCTTAGGAACTTTACTCACCTTCACAAAGTTGATTCATGTCAGGTTGAACGACCGAACGACCTTTTCACCTTAAAGCGCTCACGCATCAGCATCTACAACTGCATGAAAAACAATATGTATATAGTAATCACTTAATCAGTCCTTATGGCAGGACATAGTGCTACATATTGAATGATAAATGATTTACCATTGCAGGATGATTCTCCGCATACAGGCAGCATGACGACTTTCCTCCTATACCAAGTCGAACAAATATTACGTCACGATCGTCATCTAAAATTGAGGAAACAAATAATATTTGGTGTAAAAGTAATCAGATAAAAAGTTCTGCCTTACGAATTACGATCACTATGTTATTTAGGAGAAATTCCATTGAATGAATTTCTCGTCCTCAGGACTGTAAGGCTCGAGTAGCCGAGTTGAAATCTGGTCCACAACTGCATAAAAAAATGGAATTGAATACAAATGAACATCAGTCAAACACGTGAGCAGAGATCCGAAGAACTGTATAAATATATTCATGCCACCTTATAATACAATTAGGTAATAGATATTTTGTAATATATTTTTACATATATTGTAACATATATTTTTACATCATATTTGTTAAACGCGGAAAATAAATGGCGACAGATAACCCACAAGTGTTATCCGGACATTCCGCCAACATTCAAATATAGCTGTTAGGGACGCACAAACCTCTGCAGATGGTGGCGAAATGTCCGGGATTCCCCACAAGAATCCTATTTTATTATTAAATGAATTATTTACATTTTGTTTCTGATGGTTGGTCATGCATCCAATACAATGACAAAGCACCTGATCTCTCTTGTGTCTGCAACGACCATTGTCTGGAAGTAAAAATACTGAGAAAACATGGAAACACAAGTGATGTATGTACTATAGTAACTAACAGAACCTTGGCACCATCCTACCCCAAGTTGGTTCCCAGAAGTTGTCAATCGGATTATGTCGACAGATCAGAAGAACTGCAAAACACACAAGACATGTCTTAAGAATAATTTCTTCAAATATTTTGTACCATTAGTTGTTCAAGATTTGCAGTGTAATAATCTTCAATTTTCAATAATGTAGATCCGGAAACTGGGCAACATCCAAAAGTATTCCTTCCAAACGCACTATGGCGACCTTTAAAATATTATCAAGATTGATTTGTTTCTTGATTTGTTTCAAGTATTCGAGTGAACCTGACTTTCCAGCGGACATCCATCATTCACGATCAGGTGTCCTTGTGGTACTTGGTCAAACGGTCGGTAACGATCATCAGCTGGTATTAAAATATAATTGTACAATGAAATAAATGTATATGCGAACATATGTAGCCTAGGGAACCTTACCTTTTCACCCCTGAGTTGCTTTAGGTCGGGTTGTCACACCTCCGCGGGCATAGTTGTAAATGGGATAAACTAATGGGATCCAATTCTTTGTTCCCAATCACACCTGGAATAATCATGTACATACATATTTAAGAAAGCATGAAAACACATTGAGAGGAACCGAGATACTCTACTTCTACAAGTTCCAATTTAGGCGATATTCTAGGATCATCTCGGGTTCATCGCACTTCCTTGCGTTCGAACTAGTTATATTCTCTCTTCTGTTTGGCTGGAGAATGAACTGCAGGAATAAAAATGAACAATATTGAAAAATCGATTATTGGACAGTCACTTGATTCGCAAGTATACATGCATATACAATACATGCATTTTTTAAAACACAAGGGCCTCTTGAAATACTATATAATAACAATATTTGTTATTTTCGCTTCACCCCAGTGTTGCTGGCTAGAATTCCAAGCAAATAAAACACACAACATGCAAAAACAAACAAAACTAAGCTCCAGCCAGCAAGCATCCGGGTAAAAGTAAGATTTTTTACATTCAGAAAATAATTATAGAGACGTACCTGGATTCATCTTTGCAACTTTACCTATTATTTTGGTAAAACTTAATTCAATGCAATCAAAACATATATTTAAACAGTAAAACAACAATTTTCAACATATTTCAAACGAAATGAACGAAAAACGAAATGGCCGAGCGACGGGATCCCGTTTCCGAATAAATCGACGCAACACGTAATATTTCTTCTAAATATGGAAGTGAAATGATATA
>JAUELA010075500.1:0-10467 GCA_031471845.1 Boltenia villosa | reverse complement strand
ATAATGTCAAAATTGAATGGAGTAACACCGCTGCAGTGTTTATCACGGCCCCTCCATCACTGAGAGGTAAGTGGATTCAAGAGAAAATATATATATTTGTTCAAGACTTGTAAAAGAAACTATAATTATAATGCATTTCAAAGATCGAATTTCTGGAATGCTTGGAAATTTCAATGGTTTCACGTCTGATGACTTCACGACTCCAAGTCACATGATTGTACCTACTGCATCAGCATTTGGAAGATCCTGGAAGATTGGTTCAACATGCACCGAGGTGACAGCTGCTGATATGAGTTCTAGTACATGCACACTCACGCCTAATCAAGGTAGAATATATCTGCATTAATTGGAGACATTTGAAATTGATATTGTACAATTAAGGGACTTTACATATATTTCAGCTGATCTCTGCTTTTTTATGTTACACTCACCCCCGTTTGTCAAGTGTAAACAACTGTTGGATGGAGCCATAGCGTTGCAGCAATGCAGCGAGGCTCTCTGTTCTTGCAGAACTTATGACGAAAAATGCCTTTGTGACTTCTTATCAGTTTATGCAAAACAGTGCGCCATGAATGGATATGTGCCTGATTGGAGAATAGAAGATACTTGTAGTATGTGAACTTTTTAGAATATACAATCGCTGCATTCTGTACATGGACATACATAACTGAAATGTCTTTCTCTTCCAGTTGTCGAATGCCCAAATGGAATGGTTTATCACTCCTCCGCCTCTTCCTGCCAGCGTACTTGTCGAGATATCAGTGAACAAGAGGACTGCAGTCATTTCGGAACAGTAGAGGGTTGTAACTGTCCAAATGGTAATAATACCCTACTTTAATATTTTCATGGCAATACATTGGTAATTTCTTGGGGACGGATGTCATCGAGTCTAACATTTGTGTGAAAAAATTCAAATATTTGTATTCTTCAGAACAAATTTTTTCATTTTCCTTCTCACCAATTGTCCGATACAATTTGTAAACGTTACATTTACTTAGGGACATATGAAAACAGAAATGGCGAATGCGTACTGTTGGAAAATTGTGATTGTTTTCATGAAAACGAATGGCATTCTGATAATGAGATATTCACAGTGGAAGGACATGCATGGTGAGTAAGTTAAAGTTAGCAAAACAATTGGCTTCTAAGTATCATTGGTTATACATTTAGGAAGTAAACTCATGCATATGACGATTCATGTCATTTAATTATCGTAATTATCCATTGAGGCTTTACACAATATGGAACCAATAGTGTCATCCACTATATTAGAACATTTGATTACATGATATTACACATGCTGCATGAGGTGTAAAAAAGTAGTAGTTTATTCTAATTGCCTAGATTCTAGAATGAATAGTACCAGACCACAAAAATCAATCCGCAATATTTCCTATATCATCAAAGTTTGACGGTGAGATGCATAGAAGACATCCATTTACAATCATATTATGCATGTATATATTTAGCCATATCATTATAATGAATATGGATTACCAGATCAAGGATGTAAAACATTTCATTTTTTTTTGTTTATTCCCTTTTACTTTTGAGTTAAAATTAAAACCTTTGTGAATTTACAGCACTTGTGAAGATGGGGTAGTCGACTGTACTGGAAATGAAGGTATTTCAAAAATACCAATTCAGAAATGAATATTCTGATTCGTTTTAGGTAAAAGTGGAATTAAATTTAATCTCTTAATTTTTTTACGAAATACAGATGAAACTTGCAGCGGCGGGATGGTTTATGATCGATGCACTTCAGGAAGTCAAGGTGCGCAATGTCGACCAACATGTGCGAATAAAAATCCTTCTTGCAATTTGCAAACCTGTGAAAGAGGTGATAAATATAAGTTGAACATTTCAAAAGTTTCATGAAAAATAACTTGAAGACCAATATTCAACTGATATATCGTTGTCGTCCAGGTTGTGTATGTCCAAATGCAACATTGTGGGATAATGAACGATGTATAACAGCAGATGAATGCAAATGTGAATTCGAAGATCAATTGTATGATAACGGTGATGAAGTAATGGATGATTGTATGTTATGGTGAGATAATTTCCCCGTATAAACCTAATGGCGAAACTGTTGAATTGAATAATATCGTCAAATTCTTTATTCACATTTCAGCACATGCAATAGCGGCGAATGGAGCTGTGTAAAAACAGTTCAATGTTATAGAGAATGCAGCGTAATTGGTGGATCCTATTTTACTACGTTCGATGGAAAACGTTACCACTCCAATGGTATTTGTGAATACGTTCTATTCACTGATAAGTGCGGTGGCAACACAGACGAATACAGTCATTTCGAAATTCTCATGAAGAGCCATCCTTGTGAAGGCACTGAACAGACCATGTGCAATATGACAATAGAGGCTCGATTTGGGGTTGGTTGATTTATATTTATTTTTAAAACGTGCATATATAAAAATTATTAATCTGAATTTTGTATTAGAATTAGTGTTAGGATTGGTTCTTCAGATCAAGAAAATATTGTCCTTTGCCACCCATCTTGTTTTTATGCGCCTTGAGTGGATTTCTTGTTGGTTGAGAATGATCTGCTTCTTGAAATCTATCATGCTGAATTAAAATGAAGTGTCTCTAGGCTGAAATTAACGTCTTTTTTCGTGACATGACTCTTCAGCTAATATTCGATATAAACAAAGGAGGATATTTAGACATTTCGAATTTTTAGAATGATTCCTCTAATGTTTAATTCACCCTCTTTAGAATGACATCTTCATTTTGTCAAGAGGAGAAAATGTCCAGAATACTAATTTGTCAGAAAGTGATCAACGTTCTGTTTTCTACGACTGGAGTTCAATCCATGGAGATGTTGGATACTTTTATGCTATACAAACTAGATATGTGGACAACTATATGATTCAAATTCGATGGGACAAGAAAACGAGACTTTACATACAAGTATCCAAGAATATCACGGTAAGTTTTCAGTTGAAAAATGGATATAATTCAAAAATTCATTTTGAAAAAAATCTTATAAATACCTGCGTCTTTAAAATCCTGTTAAATGTTATCTATTAAAATATAACCCAGGAATTAGAATATTTATTTCTATTATCGATTTTTTGGTAAATATTTCAGCATCCTACAACTGGTAGACATGTATGTGGCCTCTGTGGAAATATTGACGATACCTCCACAAATGACTTCACAACACAGACTGGGAATGTTGTTCCTCAGACTTCAGAATTTGTGAATTCATGGAGAACTGATACGTCGTGTCCGCAAGTGAATCTCACTGAAGTTGATAAATGTGCAGGAAAGACTGAAAACGAAGCGAATGCGAGGAGGCAATGTGGTATATTGAAGGGCCCTTTGTTCAAAGAGTGTCATTCGAGGGTAAGTTTTTGGGTCTAATCTGTCGAATGAAATTTCTCTCGAACTCTTATAAAGAACTACGGTACAGATAATTGTTGCAGAATTTGATGAAGATTAAGATTAAAGATCGTATAAACTAAACTTTCAGATTGATCCGAAGTCATTTTATGACACCTGTGTCCAAGAAACATGTTCCTGTGATACAGGAGGAGAGTGTGAATGCTATTGCACCTCAATTTCTGCATATGCCGATGCATGTGGGAGGAAAGGAGTCAAAAATAATTGGAGATCCAGTATCTTTCCTCTATGTCGTGCGTATTGATGTTACTACTGTAATTTTTGAATGAATTTACCCTATAATATTGTTAAACAACTCACTTAACACATTTGCAGCTGTTGTGTGTGAGGAATTCACAGATGAAAATGCAGATCCATGTGATGTTCGGTATAGTCCATGTAGGGATTGTGTGAAAACTTGTTGCCACACTTGCTTTGATGGATGTTTTGAGGGTTGCTTTCCGGAGTAAGTTCAATAAACTTATTTCTTATTATTATATTTATATTCTTCATTTTGTGAGTTCTACGTTTCTTTTATTCCAGGTGTCCAAATGGAACAGTGTTTGAGACAGTAAACAAGACATGTATCCCAGAGAGTGAATGCCAATGCATCAATCCACCAACAATTATTGTTCCGGGTATGCATTAAAATCCTACTTTTTGAGGTTTTACTATTTTGCTGCTTAGAAAATTATTGATAAAATGCTCGGAAGGTAATTTATTATGAGTTTTTATTTTCGATTTTTAAATCGGCAATTTCTATGATTGTAAGGAACATTTAAATTATAACTATTCTATTTTAATAGTTACAACCACACCATCATGCGCATATTCCTGTCGATACAACGGAGACAACAAGGTAATAAATATGTTCATCAAGTCCATACAATATGTCCTATTAGCCGAGGTTTTTAGAGCATTTTTATAATTACTTTTCAATTAACAAGGCAAATAACCATTTTCAAGGAGGAAATCCCAAAATATGACAAATAATGAGGAAAGTTAATGATGAAAATGTGGTATTACATAGGATTATGGGGTCCCTAAACTTGGAATTGATTAATATCAATAATACTAATGGTCATCTGAAGACTTTTAATTAGCACTTTTCAGTACGGCCTTTACTTGTTTCCAAAATTTTATTTACAACCCTCAATAGCGTTTATATTTGAGTGAGTAAAATATGTTTTTCTAGTTTTTCTCTACGATATTTCTTCTGTTTTTTTCATTGTTTGAATGATTTTTTTCAAGGGTATTGGTGAACAATGGATTGACGATTGTACAATCTTCACTTGTGATGGGAATGAGGATGGGTGCGCCAATTTGACGGAAGAATCTATTTGTCCGTCAAGACCAGAAGGATTATGTTCTGAATATGCAGAAATGATAGAATCAAGCATCTCTGACGAATGTTGTATAACATATACCTGCGGTGAGTTATGTTTAAAGTGTGATCTGATTGATGCTTGATAGTTCATATGTATTGGAGGTTAAATTCTAACACTGATAAAAGTGATATACTTTTATACTTTCAATCATCAAAATACTATTTGCGTATTTTTAGAATGCAACGTAGGAAACAGAGAATACTCAGAGATCTCATGTACAGCACCATACAATGTCTCCACATCTACTCCAGTTCCTAAATACAGTGATGCCTTGATGACAGGAGAGTGCTATCTATGGAATTGTTCATGTCCACCAAGGACTGATGAATGTCTTGATTATGATTCTTGTCCTAGTGCTGGATGTAGTCCCCGAGTTTTTCATGATGTTTGTGGCTGTGTCACAAGTTCTTATTGTGGTATGTGTAGATCATTGCTTCATTGTTAATAATTGCATTTAAATCAATCAACAATCTTAATAAATCTTAATAAATTTTAGAGTGCGATACCAGTACATGCATTGCGCCATTGTCTTCGGGATGCAATGAATGCCAGGAACTTCGCGAGGTGGAGAGACCAACTACATTATCTACAGATCATTGCGAAGCAAACACTTGTTGTCCAGACTTGAGATGTTTTCCTCTTGAGTGTCCAGAACATACCTGTCAAAGTTATGAAAACAAACAACTTGATGATGTAATTGTTTTTCATTAATGATACATTGAGTCGCTTTTCTAAGTTACAATAATGTGGATAAGAATTGTATATTTTTCTAATACTTTGGATTTCATAATTGTTATCCTTTATTCCTCCATTTCATTCCTTCTATATCCTTGCTAAATTTTTCATAGTAGGAAAATAAACTGTTAAAATGATAAGTACGGAATATTGATAATATTCCATGTGAAGTATTTTCCTTTCCTAACGGGTATATTTCGCTATTATAATCAAGTTCATATATTGCAGAGGGGGCCTGCAGGATGTTGTCAACTTTACAACTGTACATGCGCAATATGCACAGATAGTGATGGAATAGAACATGGTATCAGTGACGACTGGCAAGCAACAGATGATGAATGCATTACCATGGTATGTTGCTGTAAATCATATCTTTCATTAATAAACATTTTGCAGATCCAATCATACAATCCTACGTATTCTTTAGATCTGCAATAGTAATTCTTGCCCAGGCACGGAGCAAATGTATGACAGAAGAGATTTATGCCCTGAGCAAGATATCCAGTGCCCAGAATATTATTACAAGGCTGCTAATACTTCTGATCCATGCTGTACCAGTTACAGGTTGGAAGATTTTCCCTCTTACTTTTGTACCAGAAATACATGTTTATCAGAAAACCGATTTTTCCTTTTCAGCTGTCAATGCAACTCAACAATTTGTCCTTCTCCGCCAACATGCACAGCAGGGACAGTGAAAGACACTGAGCGTAGTAACGATTGCTGTTATGTTGAAAAATGCATACCCACATGTTATTATGATGGAGCTGAACACACGGTATTTACAAACTTTATAATTCTCCCGTACCTTTTACCTAGTGCTAGTGTCACCAACACATTATTTTGATAGCTGTTTGAAAAAAAATTTCATTAGATGATTATTATTTCCGTTGTCCAGTTTCGAACACTCAACTTATCTGACGATTGTATTATGATGATTGATTTTAGGAAACATTAACATCTTTGTATGTAATTAACAATATTTGTTGCTGTAATAACAGTAAAGAAACCAATAACACAGTTTATAATGTTTGCAAAATGATGATAAATCTGACAGTGCTTTGAGACTATTTCTCATATTCACGAACAGAATGGAAGCTTAATATCACGAAATACATGCAGCGAAAAATATTGTCGATGCACAAGTGATTCTTGTGTAATACAAGATGAAGACCGCTATGAATGTCCTGCAACAAAAACTTGCAGTAATCCGAACATTCGACATTATGAAACTCCTACAATGAATGGATGTTGTGTAGAAAGGGAGTGTAAATGTAAGTATGGTCACCTCTCTATACATTATTTTATATTGGGTCTGAAATAATCTTTTAGATTTCATAGCGTGATCTTCTCAATTTCAGGTGAATGTGTGGTTTATGGTGATCCCCACTACACAACATTTGACGGGAAAAGGTATTCTTTCCAAGGAACATGTCAATATGTTCTTGTTGAGTACAGAGAAAAAAACGATCTTCAGATTATTACGTAAGTGTGAACAAATATTTCATCAACTAACTTCCTTTTAATACAGATCGATCAATTGGATGCGTTTACTTTCTTTTAACAGAGACAATAAACGATGCTTGCCAATCACAGCTGAAACCAGCTGCATCAGAGATTTGCAAGTAATATGGAGAGGTACAAACTTTTCCCTGCAGTACTACAACACTGTAAGAACTTTCAAGTATCATAAAGTTGCTAGGCTACCCAACATTTAGCAGCGGATTATTTATTAAATTTCTTCACAGCTATTTGTTGATGGTGAATCAATCGATTCATCTCAATTGCCATTGACGAAGAACGGAGTACGAGTGAGAGTGATTGGTAGAACGTTCTATTTAACTATTTCTGAAATAAACCTCGTTGTGAAATTTTGGGGAGATGAAGAAATGCAAGGAATTTTTATTTCTGTCCCAATGACGAGCATGTTCAATGAATCTGTTGGATTGTGTGGTGAGAAAATGGACTATTGTATATTCGTAATGGTGGGCACAGCCATTTTGTTAAAATCAATTCTGTTACCAGGAACATGCTCCAATACTACTGATGATGATTTCGAGACTAAATGGGAAAATAAAACGACAGTTGTGAGAGAATTTGGCGATAGCTGGAAATATAACGCCACTGATGAAGAATGTCACCATTGCGATAATACACCTGATGATGCCTTGTGTAACATCTGTGAACAAGGGTATGGAATCAGATAATGTTAAAACTTATATTTATTACTACCGTTGTTACATTATTTGCTATTGTTCAGACCATGCAATTGTACAGATCAATGTGGTGTTATATATTCTGATGCCTTCATGCAATGCAGAGAAGAACTAAATGCCACCATCTATTATGAAACTTGCAAATATGATGCAAGAGAATTGAATAAAGTAGGTTTAAGATGGAAATTATATCATCAAAGCTTTTAGCAAAAAAATGTATCCATTTTTTTATATTAATTTATAATTTCATCACTTTCAACAATTCAGCAATTATTTATCAAATTTCAGTGTGATGGTTGCACTTCTTCAGCAATAAGTACATATGCCCAATTGTGTGAAGACGCTGACATATGTGTTACATATCGCGAAGAATTGGGATGTGGTAAGTCTCTATTTGCAACTGTGAATGTGAAAAACTTCCAAAAAATAATGTGAACAGCTAACATGTTTGATACCTCAAAGATTTGAGAAGAATTACACTCATTTACAGAAAAAACATGTCCTGGAATAGAAGTTTACAAGGAGTGCGGTCAAGAGTGTGGTGCCATTCGAACATGTGACAATCTGAATGATCTGACAGATCATCGTTGCCAAAATCGACTTGTCAGCGCCTGCTTTTGCCCGGAAGGAACAGTACAAAGAGATGGCAACAGTTCGGAATGTGTTGAAGAAAGATGTATGATAAATGAACAATTAAACAATTAAATAAATAGCATAAATTGAATCAGTAAAATTATCGAGCTATGAGAAGGAATTCCGATATTATTTATATCTCAGGCTCATTGATTCCTTTTATTACCTACACCCAAATATAATTGTATCGACTTTGAAATTCATATCCAATTAAATTACAAATCTCACTTTTCTCCATGCAATAGTAATGTCAGATTCAGATGTATTAATCCTCTATTTTGATAATACGAATAGTTGGAAAGAGCACATTGCAGACTAATTCTTCTATGTGCATGTTTATATTCTTGTGTAGCATTTAGGTCTAATTTGATGTCTATATTTCAAGGCTGCAATTGTGAAGAACCAGTTTGCGAAGTATATCAGAAAATGGTGTTGGCAGAAGATTCAGATCCTGAAGACTGTTGTCCTGAAAAGAATTGCACCTGTGTTGATGTCGCAGATCCTGAATGCGCATTCCCGAAAATACTTGTTCCTACTGATAGTGGGACGCCCGGTTGCTTCAGGAATGAATGCATCTGCCCACCTGCCGATCGTCTTGAATGTCCTGACTTAGATGTAGATTGTTCTGGAACGACAGGATGTTCATCCAATGGTATATTTGATGACTATCATTTTAACCAGTAATATCCCAGAATAATCAAGATTTTACCTTTTCATATTTATTATCTAGTGTTCTATGGAGAATGCAATTGCCCAGTACAGAAAACCTGTCAATGTGATCCGAGCACTTGTCCAGAACCACCAGAAAGTTGTCCGAGGTGTACAGTACTTGATGAGAGTTTTCCTTTTTCCGATCCTTCCTCATCTTGCAATGGAACTTGTTGCAGAAAAAATACCTGTGTCGAACTTACATGTCCACCAACTCCTCCTGTGCCAGAAGGATATGATCTTGATTGCTTTTTCCTTCGAGTAAATATGGTTTTTGATCACGACTGTTATTTAATGAAAGATAATCTCTCAAAACTGGTATTCAAGATTGTATATTTTTATAGATCATGGAGACATACGACCCAAATGGATGCTGCGTACTTCAGAACAACATCACTTGCATCACTGAAGGAACCTGTACAAGATTTCAACCTGATGAACCTTGCCAAGAAGGATATATTTTAGAGACAATACCTATAGTGGAGTCAACTGTTCCATCGATTAGTAATTATTCTGATTGTCCTATGGCTGATCTGTGCTGTCCACACAAACAATGTATTTGCAATTCTTGCCCATTCAATGGTGAGATGATACCCCTCGGAAGAAGTTTCCTGTCAGATAATGGGTAAGTTAGAATACTTACCAATTTTAAGCGACTTTTTAAGCAAGAGCATGGTTTTTACGCAATCAATAATGCATATAAATTTTCTCCATCAGATGCGTCGAATACATATGTACTTCCAACAATCAAAGGGATGATGGATGCTACACTATCCAAGAACATCATCCACAATGCCCTCCTGCAAGCGAGTGCTCTTGTTTTGAAACTCTACAAACTGTCCTCCCTCGAGGTGGTGCTAATAGTAGTAACGATTGGCCTGATTTGTGCTGCCCAATACATAGGTATTGCTTAGAAAGTTGTTGTTTAATTCATCTGTATATAAAAAGTATAAAATTCTTTTGATATTTTGAGGTAGGAAAACATTTTTTTATTTTCAAATAGTTGTGATGATACTGGATGCAGTCATGATTATGTCAGAGGACCGGACACTTGTCCATTTCCATACGAAAGATTTGAGATCGATGAGGTAAATATTTCGAATGAAATCCATGTTTGTTTCAAAACGGAGACTGTAAAATAACCTATGCCCTACAGTATATGTGTGAAACTTTTGATTGATTGAAAAAGATTTGACATTCATCTATGTTAAATCTTTCAGATTGTGGATGGATCAGGTGAATGTACAAATCCAAATTGCCCAGTAGCCTGGTGTAACTGCTCAGTTTGTGTTGATCATGAGAATCGAACTCATCCCATCGGGAATGATTATCCTGGAATAGATACTTGTACGAACTATACATGTACCGGTAAAGTTACTTGAAAT
>JAUELA010075389.1:0-10468 GCA_031471845.1 Boltenia villosa | reverse complement strand
TAGATCACAAGTATTAAATTGGTCTGTTGCAATGCATGAAAGATATTTTGAAGGAGGTCATGCACTTACAATTGTTAGTTGATCCCGGCGTCAGTTAAAGGTCATGTCTAGGCATATGTTACGGTACATGTGTATCCGTCCAAATTCATACGATAAACAACATATTGTTATATTTTCAGACTAAATCCAAAGGTCGTGCCAATGGTTTCATATTTCTAGGAGTTTAAATTGGAAAATATACATGGCTGGGCCACGGGAAGTTTCTGACTGACGGGATTACCAAAATCAAATTGCATGTGTAGGATCAATTTATCAGAACCTCATATACCATTCTCTGGCAATGGGATGGTTACATGTGCTGTATTAGAAGTTCAATTCACTTTCCCTTTATTCTTTTCACACAATAGACACATTCCTTGAATGCTTTGCTTTTGTTGTGGTTGTTTGTAATTTAAATATGATTAATCTCAGCCCACTCTTGTGAAATTCACTCTAAAATTCTTCCTCCGTCCAAAAACCAATCACTTATTAATGTTTGGGCATATTTTCCGTGGACTGTAATCAAATTATGCGTTCGCGCGCCATATGGACATCGGAACATATATCGATGGAAAAAATACCGTAACATTAGCTTCAAAGTAATTAGTAATTCTAAAGCCCTGAAAATGTTATGCTTCTCATTTTAACGCTTGTTCTACTTCGAAGTGTGATTAAAAAAAGTAAATGACTGTAGCTCATTGGTTTTATTTAGAAGCCGTATGAAGGCTGTCTGGTGGCCGAGTGGATGAAACCGCCGGCTAGTCATCTATGTTCACTGAGGTTCTGGGTTCGAATCCAGGCAGCACATGTTTTCGGCACTCCGCACGTTTGATAATCACTTCACTTCAATGCCGTGGTGAAACCTGCTCTGAGTAAGTGACTGAGGGCTCTGAACTCCTCGCCAGTGCAGGGCGATTTCCCGTTACGGCTTTCCTCCGCCATCTAAGTTCAGCATGCTCGCAAGCCGCCATGGTCCATTTTGCGTCCAGAGCCAGAAAAGGATTTCCGGTGAATTCGAGGGTAAATATGCAACATATGCAAATATATTCGCATATGATTGTTGCTAAACAGCATTTTATATCGCTATATTCCGTATTAGCTGATATTCCGTACCAAGTGATCTGCTTCGACCAGTGATGAAATTTAGACTTTAATATAAAGGTTTTTTAGTTCTTTTTTATTTTTTTAGTAGTTTTAGTTTTAAAATTTTGATTTCAACCAAAGCAAAAACGTTATCCATAAACGTACCAATTTTCAGGGTTTTTACCCCTATGGGGCTATGTGGAGATATATGGATATATTGGTCCTGACAAACTGAATTTACCACACTCATACACGTAAAACTAGGTTGTTCATGGTACTGTTTTCATTCAGTACAGTAATGATCAGACTTTCCAGATGCATATTACAATGCATTAGTAATTAGTATGATAACATAAAAACTCAAAATCAATATAAAACAATTGCTACTTCGTTAGTCTGAACGCGATTGCATGGCGTACAATGGTGCTCTGGTGAACACAAGTATTTCAATAAGTATTGCCGCTAGATGTCTCAAATTGTTACATCATGATTATGGAAATTTGGCAAAATAGGTAGGCAATATATTATAAACATGCTGTGGAATTTTCTACGTATCTGGGAATAGAATATTGTTTCATTAGAAGAAAAATTATAAAGTATATCCTTGATTTACTTATCAAAATGATACCCCTTTGAGCTGAGCTCAAGAATAGGGCAACATCAGCATTATTTTTTTTTTCAATATTCTTGGTTGTCTTTTCAAACTACGCGTATCTATTTCCCGTTGAGGTATTTAGTTTATTACATTTTTCCCCGCTTGTCCTGAAATTGTTTCATCTTCAACTTTGCAATTCTTCAATGTTATACTTGTCGGTTATCCTCGACATATGCAGTTGCTCTCTTTTTCTGACACTTTTAAACCTTTCGTTAAGGTCTGTTACATTTAAGTCAACCGAATTTTGCTTTGTATCATGCTTCTATTTTCTTTCTTCTGGAACTTTTCTTGAGGTTCATTTTACCTCAGATCAGCTGAAGTTAGACAATACTGGTGTTGTCTTCGAATTTGTGTGGGCAAGTCTTCGTTTACTGAACACTATTCCCATTTACGACAAAGCAAGCAATAAAAATCTTCCCATTTATTACCTTCGCAAATATTTGCACGCCCAAGTTTGAGAAGTAAACTGGATACGACGCAAACTGATTTTCCATGTAATTTGCGCTTTTATATTTCATTGACGTTGTGCACAAAACGAATGACGTTGTCGAAGTTTTATTTTATCTCGGTAAACATCGACTCTACAAATATTTGTGAACGTTTTATATCGGATTCTTTTCTTGCTTGCTTGCTTATAAATTGTAAATTCTTATAAAGCTGTCAGTAAACAAGCACCGTTATTAAGATTTCGAAGGAGTACTAGTATCGCCTGCTGGCGGCTTTCTACAACCCCAAATGCAACTGACCTGACGTCATTACAATGAACCCAAAGAAATGGTTCAGAAGAAAGAAAAAATCAAAGAGAGAGGCTGCCTATTTGAAGGATGACCAGAATAACATCCAAGAATTACAAGCTGAAGTTGATACAGTTTCAAGACAAGTGAGGGAAAATGTGATAAAAAAAATCAACCAACGGGAAAAGGAACTAAATAACGCAGTGGAAAGATCAGAGGAATTGTCTAAAAATGCTGAACAATTCGAAAAGACAACCAAGAAAATCAAGAAAAAATATTGCTGCAAAAACTTTTGTCCATGCTGCTGTTGTCCCCTATTGTGTTGCTAAGCAAGCAACGAAATAGGAAAAATGATTTGTACTTTTTAATTGTCGATATATATGCACCATTTTTTTAATATGTTATATTGTACTACAGTACTTAATCAGACTGTCAAGCTAGAATAGCTAGAAGCTAGAATAGCTAGAATAGTCTGACAGTATATTGAAATCGGTATTCTCCCTTTTCCCCATTTACATAACATCTAATATCTCCGGACCTTCGCTACCTACACACCTCAAATTTTCAACAATAATCAAACTACCGCGGCCCTTCACGCTAAAGATAATATAATACGTCCCCTAGGGAAGGAATTGTAAAATCCTTAAAACGACTTCTTCTCATGAATGACCCAACGCTTGTCCATAATATTTGGCACACCTAATGAGGTCGCTAGTCTCTTTAAATTTTGCAAAGGTGATGGCGCTAGAGAGCATGGATGGGTCAAAAATGGAAGGTTGAATTTTGAAATTCAGAGCTGGACGATGAAACTGGCTTATTTCACAAATCGCTTCATTTCACTTTTTTTACCTTACTCTCACGAAAACCTGTAATATTCTCGGCCCCACATAAACTACACACTTCATATTTGAATGGTTTGTCGTGCAACCTCTGAATTTGCTTCGTTAACTACATCCTTCAAATTCCTGGAGTATGTCGTGCAACCTTTGAATTTTCTCTAATAAACCGATACAATTCATAGATACAACAAAGTTTCATGGGAATATAAATTTTGTTTCACGCCAAAATCCAGATCGTCGTAAATCTGTCAATTTCGACTTATTAAATACCTGTACCCTATATATGTTTTTTACAAATATGAATTTACGCCGATATACATGAAGACAGTATCTGAGTTTTCAAAATTGTCTCTCGTGAATGCATGACGTTAAATGAATTGAGTTGCGACAATGCGATAAATTGAGGGAGAATAACACCTCCTCGTACCTTAAAGCTAGACATCTGGCAGAGCATACAAGTTGATGAGCTCACATTTGCCACATTTCTAACTGATTTACCAATATTATTGAATGAATGAAATATGATGAATTAAATAAAGTTCTATATTTTCAAAGTTACACAATTTCGACGCAAGGAATTTCGAAACTAAAAAGACACACAATCCTATTTGATCTTCAAGCAAAACACCTCTAATGTAATCTTCACACTCGACAGTATATCGTAATTGCACGCAATTTTTAGTTATTTTTATAATTTCGGATGTTTCATATATGAGAGTTCACCAGTGATCCTAACGCATACATACAACCCCCCACCCCCTCAACACCCCCCTAAACATTAAAGGTCGTTTTGTCCTCAATTAGTTAACGTTAACCTATCGACAATAAGGGTTTCGCAGTCCCTCCATTTTATTATGGCACGAACCGCCACTGGTCCCTATAGTTCAACAATAGTAAATACTTATATTACTAATCATCGGTATTTTGAAAGGAAGTTAGTTATTAAACATGGTAAATATTTCACTTGCAGTAAATTACCAATGTTACAATATCAACGAGTGCAAATCAACATTTGAATGGAGTACGGTAATGATATTATATAAATGAAGGGGAACTATTAATTGATTTGAATATTTCCACATATTTGATTTGAACATATACTCAAAAGATTTCCAGAATTTGTTGGAATCATTTATTTCACATTGACATGATGGAAAAGGACTGCCTGAATTGGGCTGTTGTAGGTGCTGCTGATGTTGACGTTCTCATTTATTACACCGTAAATATTTGCACGCACAAATTTCAATAGTAAACTGGAATTGAATGATTGAATTTAAACTAAGTATGCAACAAACGGATTTTGCATGTGTAATGTTTCTCAGCTCGTTATCTATGTTCTTCAGAATAAGCATCACTGGGTGTATATTAGAACTAAGGCATATTTAAGTCGGTGTTTATTTTAATAATAAGGCTCGAAATGTCTTGTTACATACTGACTTGACAAATATTTGTGATTGGTATACATGCTTACTTTCTCTTAAATTGAACTCCGTAAACGAGTAATCTATTCGAGATTTTGAAGAAACAGGAGTATCGTCTGACGACTTTCTACAAACCCAATTTAAACTGATCTGACTTCATTACAATG
The DNA here is from genome assembly GCA_031471845.1 of Boltenia villosa. Classification (NCBI taxonomy): domain Eukaryota; kingdom Metazoa; phylum Chordata; class Ascidiacea; order Stolidobranchia; family Pyuridae; genus Boltenia; species Boltenia villosa. The sequence continues at coordinate 5,530 of JAUELA010075389.1, read as the reverse complement.
GCTCGCAGGAAATGATTCAGAAGAAAGAAAAAATCAAAAAGAAAAGCTGCCTATGTGAAGGATAACCAGAATAACATCAGAGAATTACAAGCTGAAGTTGATACAGTTTCAGGACAAGTGAGGGAAAATGTGATAGAAAAAATTAACCAACGGGAAACGGTTTGCAAAGACAACAAAGAAAATTAAGAAAAAATACTGCTGCAAAAACTACTCAATTGTTCAAATGTCATTATATGTTATAATATATAGCTCAATTCTTTTTATAATTTGTTATGTTTTATATTTATATAGTTTACCAATGTCCATGTAGTTTCTTTAACTAGTGTTAAAGCCATCGACTCTAAGTTCATTTAGCAAGAAGATTTCCCGAAAATGGGAGAAGCCGGAGTAGTTCTTCTAGTACGTCCCTAATGCGTACATACAATTTTTAAAAATATACTCGTGAATATTACCCTGCAATTTATGGACTGTTGTTTTTTTCTTAAAAAATATTTTGGTATAAAATTACCCACATACAACTGTTTTTTTTTTCACTGCGATACCAGGAAATCGAATAAAAATGCCAATTGAACTATGTTTTATTATAAAGTATTTCCATGCGTGAGTTAGAATGAATACATTGATCTGTTTGTTTGTCTTGAAACAAGAAGTTATTTCCTAACGAATCTTTGCCAAATTTGGCAGGGAAATATCATTGATCATCTAGATTTTTGTGTTATTTTTAACAATTATAAAAATATGACGTCGCATTTAATGGAGTAAAAGTGAAAAATTAAAGTAAAAGTTTAATGAAAATGTCCTAATATCAACTGTAAGACAATCACCAAGATCATGCACCACATGACCCTATAAATAGTGGCGGCGGAGTGTTCCCAGATGAGGGTAAAACAAAAAAAGGCCTAATATCAACTGTAAGACGTAGCAATTATGACACAGTATGCTAAATATAATTCCTTGGATGAATAAATATCTTCAATTCAACTGACTCTGACTTGATACAGAATTCAATTGATCAATTAGGTCCTATATGTGAACAAAGGTAAATATTTGTCTCTCAATAGTTAAAAACTCATTTTAGGTTAAGCCAGTGGTCCTCAACCTTTTTTGATAATTCTTCCCTTTCCCGCCCCAGTCGCTCTTCATTCCCCCTTGCCTGCTCTCTGCATAAACTCATGAAATATATTATATCAAAATATAATACAAAGTAGGTAGAAGTTACAAATTTAATTGAAATATCAATTTATTTTAACTTTCAACTCAATGCGAAACTTGTTTTTGTTCATTATCTGACATTTGATGAATACGAGGTACTGTTTGTGACAGTGTGCAAAACTATGCACAAAATAAATAAAAAATCCTCCCTTAAAATGTTAAAATCCTCCCCGGGGAGGAATTCCTCACTGGTTGAGAACCACTGCTTTACATGTTTAGTTTGTTTCCATGAAGTACTGCCAGTACCAAACTTATATGAGCTCGAGCTAGATGACACTAATTAAAAACCCTAAAGATACCTGAACCATCTTTAGCCCAGATAGTCGGGTTTTCGAACTGTGGGTCCTCTGCTGGGACTGAGAATTACCGATTCGGCACAGCCGGTGACCTATGGGCACAAGTCCTTGCATCGCGTCACCGGCTGGGGATGAAATTCGCCCTCTTTCCTGGTGGAGACTTACAGTATACCATCGGAAACATCACCTCCTAGAACCGTATGACAATCAGCAAGGTCATGCACCACATGACCTATAAATGGTGGCAACGGAAGTGGGAGATGTTCCCAGATGAGGGTAAAACCCCTTTCTTCGTTCGTCTACGGTTCTGGCACCCTATGAGGTGTCGTGGTTGTTTAAAGCTCGGCCCAACCTTCTACCGCTGCGGTTAATCCGCAGCAGATTTAAACGAGCAGAGGCCAACATCTTCTGTTGCAGGTGCGGATGATCTAAGGAGACTCTCCCACATGTGCTGAATCGTTGCCATCCGGTAATTTCCATCATCCGTGAACGGCAGGGGTGCTCCTCGCCCACCTATCCAGCACCAGGTCCGAAAGACACGACGTGGGTGCAGTATGTCGCGAGCACGTCGCTATCTCCGGCGAAGCCCTGCGGCCATATCTCGTTCTGGAGTCGATGTGGCGTGCCCGTTTGACACGGGCTTGATTATATAGCGACTGCTGTGTCCAGAAAGCACATAAAATACGACGAGCTGGGTAACTCCATTCCTCGTGTCTCTGGCAAGAAGGTAAAGTTTCATGCGTTCGTCGTAGGCTCACTCGGCAGTTATGTCGTAGGGAATTCCAGCACCCTTCGGGTCATGGGCATTACTCCAATGTCCAATGTTCACTTGACAGTTCATCGTAATTGCGCGCAATTCTAGTTAGTTTAGTTTCTGTCAATCATGCACAATACCACCAAAATATTATTAGAACTATTAGAATGGTATCCAATTTTAAACAATTTGTATAATATAATAAATTAAATGATAATTATTCATGTTTCACATAAGAGAAAACATACATTATTTTCTGATCCAATCTCAATCTTTCTTCTTGAAATGAATTAAAATGTTTAGCATATTTTATCAATGCAATGATATTAAAGATCTTTCCAATCACAATCTGCAAAATGAATAGAAATTGATTAGAAAAGAGAAAAGGTATTGGTTAGAGTGCATTGTTAGTTAGGAATATTAAGTTTCGTTATTTCGCATTCATTTAAAACTAAAATTACTTGGACTTTGAAAAGCACATACATGACCCTCTAGCAGAGTTTGTATCCACACTGAGTAATACATTTTCCTCTTTGCAAAATACTCAAATTCGCGTGCCTTCGACGTGCAATCATTTCATATTCCAAAATTTCAAATGCAAAATTGTCATATTAATTAACAAAGCTATGGAAAACGTTAAAGGCGTCATATAAAATTTCTTGTGGAATCCAGTTAATTTGTCTAGTGATACGCGATGTTTTGGTTCATGAAGTTTTGTTCGAAATATGTCCATGGAAACTCCAACGCTACCGGTATTAACGGTTGTTATCAGCCTCCCGTTACAGGTACTCATGTTGCTATTAAACGGAAAGAATGTAACTGATGCGATGTTCTTCTATCTTTCGAACATTTATTTTACTTACTGGGATTGAAAGCACATATTGGAAAAGTATTCCAGACTCCGAGCCCCTGCGGCCCCTCCTCACATTCGACAACTTGACTCCCAACCAGGCCAAAGTTTTCATCACAATCAAAACTACAAGACGAGCCCACGATAGAATTTCCGTCAGTGCAATTACTAACACTGTTCAACACAACATCTGGTGACGGACATAATCCTAAAAATATGAAGAAGAATTGTTAATACAGTGAATGCTTCGAACACTGAGGGTCGAACATATTCCAATTTCGTTTAAATGATTTTTTTTTTAATATTATATCATTATGTAAGCCTACTCAACTCTGGTGAGTCAACATCACCAAGATTTTTGACGCAATATCTTTACAACTTTATTCAGGCCATGATGAGTGATTGGAAAAGAATGAGCCTGAAAATATGTAGTTATATCAACCTGTACATGTAACGCCATCTCCGATAAATTCATCGTTACAAGTACAGTTGAAAGTTCCAATTCCGTTCGCACATGTTGCGTTTGGATGGCAATTGTCAAAATTCTTCTCACATTCATTAACATCTGGATAGAAAATATGCAGAATGGATTTCATTAAAAATAGGTATTTAGCTCTATAGTTGTTTTGAATGTAAGGGCATTACAAGACAGATTTTAAAAGCTAAACATAAACTACACGAAATGCGGAGAAATATGAATATGTTACATCTCAAATAGTCATTGTAAGTATGACAACTGGCAATTATTGTTTTGAGAATAAGTATTTAGAAACATTTCAACAACGTAATTAATATTTTATGCCATTTCGCTATAGCCAATTTTTTTTTTCGTGTCATCATCTTCCTTTCAGCTTCAGTATCCATTTGGCAGAAGAAATCATATTTAGCCTAGGAAGACTGAAGAAAAACTGATGAAAAAATGAAATACTTAGACAATATAAAAACAGTAGTAAAATAAAATTCCAGGGGATTATAAGAAGGAGCGTACCGACGCATCTTATAAATTTTGAAACAGGCCGAACTATACAATAAAGGAAAGATGAACTATTGATATGGATGGGGATCGATTCAAATGTCAAAAGTCGGCACACAAATAGTAGTTAATGAGAAGGCTACGATGTGCTAAGTTTTTTACTGCTGTTCTGCGACTCTTTTTCCCTACAATTTCTACAATTTATATGAAACAAACATTCTTTTGAACTTTTCTCTTTCATTAATCTATGAATTAAATTACCTTGACAAGTTTGAACACCATGGGTCCACGTAGTTGAATTCGCAGGGCAGGTAACAGTGTTAGACTCCGATATTTCATATCCTGATTCACACGTGTACGTGCATTCATAGACGCTTGTGCCATTCACACAGTCACTAGAGGAGAGACCATTTTCTGGGTGCTCTAAGCGTTCAAATGGATTACATCCTGAACATAATGAAACAGAGTTGTTCAAACTACTTCAATAGTAATCTGCTATAATTTAAATGTTGTTTCGTGATGTGTATGCAACATTGAACTCATGGACAGATAATAATGATCAATTTATTTCATTCACAAACATCAATTATTAATTTCACAGCAAATATTACAAAGCTAACCGGTGCTATAAGATTATTACTACAATTTTTTTTGGATGATTTCCAATCTTAACCAGAAACTTTGGGAGAATATTGCAGTCGGGTATAGCTGGTTGGTTATCTTGAAGAAGTAACCAAACGAAGAGATCGACGGTTGCAATTGAATGGTCAAGTGAAGTCAAAATGACTAAAAGAATTGAATAACATTTCCACCTAGAAGTTGTTGTATCATAAGAAGCCGAAGATTTGTGCTTTGTATATGTGTAAGTTTTCTCACCCCAACCAACATACAGTGCAAAATTTATATTATAATGGTGGTAATATTAGTATACTTACCGTAAACCATATATTGGTTGCACAATCCGATGTGATATGGACTTCTGTAAAATGAAACATAATATTGTTATAATTAGTTAAGTTTTCCTAATTATTGATTGAATAATAGATTCATATTTTCGTGAATTTTTTTAATGTTTTTTCAATACCCTCCATCGGAATATAATCTAGAGTTTCTAAATCTAAGCAGAAGAATATAATAGTTTTAAAAGTATGACTTGCCCATTTGCAAGTACTAGTACGCATACTTCGCGTACGCCGAGTTGATCTAGCGACTCCCAGTAGAATTCAAAAAAATCAAAGAATACGAAAAAAGGTCCAGTATGCGTAGACCCCGGTGCTCCAGTGACTTGCAGAGTTAAACTGAATAAAATAACAATCACTAAAATATAGCATCTACTATAATACTAAAACTCTAAAATTGCTTGCTTGGTTGATTGTATGTTTGTCTGTTTTTGAATACAGCAAAAACGGCGCACGATAGCCCCATATAGTAATCGTATGAAATAC
>JAUELA010075278.1:0-10469 GCA_031471845.1 Boltenia villosa | reverse complement strand
AAAAAATTGAATTCTTACCCCAGGTTCTCAGAGATCTTTACAGAATGAATCTATCAAGGGAAGCAGGAGATCATTAATAGAAGAACCTGAACTTGCTTCTCCCAAGCAAGCTGTCGCATATGTTCCATACATGCATGCGAGGAACGCATTAACAAGGGTTATTGAAGATATGAAGAACATGAAGATGAATCATTTGTCCATCGTTGCACAGATTGAGGAACAATATCAAGGAATTGAGAACGATTCAAAGGTAAGATTTGCAAGATGATTACTATATCTTGTATGCTGGCTTGTTGAATGTTTTTGAACTCTGCTTAACAGGGCACAATAGAGGAATTATGCGGGCCTGTCATTTTGACAATCTTGGTCAATCGAAGCCTGTCAAAACTGTTGTTTGGCCTGTCAAATTATTTGCCTTAAAAACACTGCATAAATGCGAAGAGACGTAAGTGCGAGAAGTGGCGTGCAGAGAGAGAATGTTATTCTCCTTTATAATGCCGCTTGTTACACAAAGTAAATCATCGTTCGAAAAACGAACTTTTACATTCATCGTATGAAAAATGAACTTTTACAAGTGTGTTATTTTGTGCCCTGTTTGTTTAATTTTGCATTGAAAACACTAATAAGTCTTTAAATTGCTGTTATTTTGTGCCCTGGCTTAAGTAGGTAAATGGTCTCTAACAAGATATTGTATTAATCAGGGCTGTGGAGTCGGTACATAAAACTTCCGGCTCTGGCTCCGACTCCGACTCCTTAATTCAATATAATAAATTACTAATAATTAATGCTGATCTGTCAACTGTGTCAAGTGCTGACATGATTTATCAGGCCTATACAACTACAGCAAGCTATGGCTCTAAGTTACAGGTTCAAATGTTGAAATTTAATCTCTGAATTTTAAAAAATATTCAAGAATTATTCGGAACCAGTTTGAATGGTTCAAACATGCATAGTAGTCGGAGTTGGTACATTTTTTCCCGACTCCGACTTCTGTCAAATTTGCTCAGACTCCTACTCCGACTCCACGACTCCGACTCCACAGCCCTGGTATTAATCCAGTCGATCCCAACCTTTTCTATGCTTCGCACCTCTAGAAGATGTTTTATTAATTTTCTCATTTGTTAAAGTAATAAATGTTTGTGAGTAATGAGTGTTTGAACCACAAATAGTACTGCGGGGGCCACTAGCAGGCTATGTTTAACTCTTTCGTGTCGGATAGCGCCATTGCATCTTGCATTTTTTTTCACGCAGGGGGCAACGGGTGTTGGGGATCTCGGTAGGGGGGCCACAGACCATAAAAGGTTGAGAACCACTGTTTTAGGAGAACTGCCCACGGACAACTCTGTCCCTAACGTACAGAAACATTGAGGTTTTAGAAAACTTCTGTTCACTGTACCATAAGCCACAAACATGCCAAATTTCAACTGTCTAAGTGTATTGTTTAAGTAATTGTACTCCTTATTTTGGACTTGTTATATCCAACATTTTGCAAGTTCATGTGGAGGGCATATTGTGTGAAAAATTTTCTTGAATCTATGCATATATTCTTGTTGCAGAAACAATTCAATACATTCGTTCTATCTCTACAAGAAGATCAAAATAATAAGATCAACACGTTCAGGCAAACCATCGAGACTCACAACTTGGAGATAAAAGAACGAGACAAGTACTGGACGGAAACATTGCAGGTATTTCTCTCTTCAGCTCTGGGGAGGGGGAGAGGGGGACTCTTATCGCAATTTAAAAATCAATGAGGACATATCTTTTACTTGCGGCACCCTAACTAATGTGGTGTGGTGTAACGGGATTATTTTGCTTGAAATCGATCAAAAATCTTTCCAGTGTTTTATTTATTAAATTTTGCAGCCTTTTTCTTCTCTATGAAGATAGATAGATGTATAGAAATTTTATTTTTCATCATTTTAAAATACAACGTTTTGAAAACTGTGGTCAGTATATAAAAATATGAAATGACACTAAAACCAACTGAAAGGTTTATGACATTGCAAGATGCAATGTAGTGAAGCCTAGATTTTTAGACAAAGCTTAACGGATTTGGTTTAGTTGAAAAGTATATTAAAACTGTGTTTTGTTCAACATTTCATTACTTTTGTATTTAATTTTCTGACAATTATATACTTTTCCAGAGTTTGAGCAAAAGAAACAAAGAGTTGTTACGTCAGAAACGTGCCCTGCTTCTCGCATACAGGAAGGACACGCAGATACTTGAAGAGGAAAGGAACTCATTACAATCTCAATTACTTGGTCAGATTGGTGTTCAAGACTCTAAATTAAGGCAATGTGAGTTGGTTTTTGCAGATATTTTGTTATTTTATTAACTTTTATGAAAACACTAGTCTACCCGTGACCTGCTGGGTCATCCAGTTCCGAAATTTTCTTTCGTTTGATCTTTCGTTAAGCCTTGGCACTGTTTTAAGAAACCTGTTTTATTAGGTTTGTATTGTGCCCGTTCCCAATTTCACTGCACTGTTAATTATAGCAAAAACGATGCGAACGCAAATGCTGTTTTCTTTCTCTGTGACGAAATAATGATTCAACAATCAATGGCAACCCGGGGTATTACGCACAATGGGAAATAGTGGAATTCGTAATATTACGTAATAAAGGCAATCGGTGAGCCACAAAAACGGTGCTAACTCGGGAATCCGTGGTTCGGTTTTCATGAAACTTGTTTTATTCTGTTCGCATTGTGATTTTACGTATTTCGTACGATTACTATATGGGGCTATCGTGTGTCATTTTTGCTGTATTCAAGCAATTTTAGAGTTTTAGTATTATACTGATTATGAAAAAAATTTATCATGAAATGATCGGACGGATCATTGGAAAGCTGTAATGGACACAAATGGTAGCGCTAGACGACCATGCAAACATAATGAACTTATATAAATGACCCATAAATTTATGTCATTTTACATAAGACTTGTTGTTGGTTCCTATGTGGTGACTTACACGGGTGGTGAACATATTTATTAAGTTCATGAAAACAGATTATCATGATACACGTTGTTTATACCGTATTATTAAAAATAATACAAATAATAATAAATAATAAAAATAATACAAGATGACTGTGTATTACACTATATTTGGGGGGTTTCGATTTTGAGAGAATAGTGTTACATTAATTTTATATTGCCTATCCGTATACAGGGAAACATGTTATATTGTTTAAGGTTATCGCTGAGTTTATTTTAGTGTTCGGCCTTGAGATAGTTCAGGATTTTAATGTTGATTTTTCCACACTTAACATAATACCTTCTGTTTGTCCACTGCAAAGTAGCAACAAATCACTGTAAATTTGGATTTGTACACAACAATATTTTATTCTTGATTTTCAAAATTAAATTCCAATTTGAAATATTTCAGAAATAACCTTATATCATGAGATTCATAAGTTTGTATGCTTTACCTTACTGTTTACCAGGTTACCTAGAGCTTTCACCAAAGCTCATTCATAATATTTGTCTGTAGCCTTAGTTTTATTCTTTTGTCATCATTTGAATTCCATTTATGAGGCCATAAAAGCAAACAAATGGGTCATTGTATATCTTCCTTTGTTACACTGTGATGTCATAGAGTGTCATGTCTACTTCAGTAAAACAGAAGTTAAAGGAAGGAATCTGTTTAATGATTAACTAATGTAAATATTCCCTCTCTCATCCTTACGGGAACAGGAAAAACAAACTTTGCTTTAAGGTGTTGCTTGCGTCATCATTCAGTGAATTTATTACGATTCCATATAAACTTCATGAATTACTTTTTTAACTTAAATTTAATTGTAATGTCTTTAAATCATAATAGAAACATGTTTATCTTGTTGATATGGAAAAGTCTCCCCCAGTATGCACAAATATCATAAACATAATCATATCTCCTAGTCTGTGACGAAAAAAATCATGGAAAAATGGCACAACTTTAGTCTCAGTATAATGAATTCTTTTTTTAAGTAAAATTTGACAGAATAACATTAAAAAAAGACGTAAAATAAAAAAATATATATATATAGAGTATAAAAATGAATCTAATATCAGGCATAACATAGTCTTGTTCGTACACAATTGAAAGTTTAATTTCATTAGCTTTTGCTAGATGAAAACATCTAGCTTCTTCAGACGAAACATAATGAATGACTGGATCAGGTATCCAGTTATCTGTTATGTTTCTTCTGAAGAAGCTAGATGTTATAATTGTGTACGAACAAGACGATGTCTGATATTATATTTGTGTTCTATAATTCTTGTTTGAGCATCCTTGTGGATTACGCCACATACGGATCCACAACTAAAAGGGAGTATTTCACAACTCGTGGCAATAAAAATAAATCATTTGTAAAAAAAAATTAATCACTAGCAATATTACAATTCACATTCAGAACTTGAATATATAGTATTTCTAAAATGTGTATTGAATGAAGATTAATAAAAAAGTATCAGAGAACACGCAATTATGGAGGGACAGATTATTGGAAAACCGACACCTTTTATTATTATGATCAGTAAATTAACGTAAAGGGGCATTGGGATTTAGTATTAAGAGTTTAGGGTTAGTGTTTGGTTAAGATTTGGGATTTCCTTCTGTGACTTTATTTCGCTTAACCTGTATGTCCAATAATAGTAGAACACAATTTCTAATTCCTTATTCATTATTTTACTTTCAGTGGAAGATCAATTGGAAGATTCCAGAGATGAAGTGAAGGTGAATTTTCAGTTATCTTCATTATTGCTTTGATCACATTTTTAAATTAAATATTCCACAAATGGTGAACTGCATTTTTATTAGTTGATCCTGTAACTGATCCATTTACATTGTGTTACATCAGAGGTGGCCAACAAAGTCGATCGCGATCGACTGGTCGATCGCTGAAGGTTTTTTTGGTCGATTGCATCGTCTAACTTGCAATAATAAATTCCTATATTCCATATTTCTCTGTGACGTTACAAATAGCAATTGTTTTTAAGCGGGAAACAAATGATGAAAGTTCAGAGTTAAAAACTGTTCAATTGAATAGCTTTTGACTCGCTTCGGCTGAAATTTTGTTTGTTAGCAACATTTTTTGTTTTTACATTGAAGCTGTGATGCTCGAAGCTCACAATTGTGTTCTATTGACTGATTCCCACTCGCGTGATTGCTGTGCTTGTCATGGTACGCCCAAGATTATGAAAAGTTCAGGGATCTCATTAATGAGTTTGATGGAATTTAAATTGAATCACTAGCGAAAGTTCGCTATCGGTTGGTTATTTTAATTTTTATGGTAGTCGATCGCAAGCTTTTAGGAAATTTCAAAGTCGATCGCAACTATAGACTAGTTGGCCGCCCCTTTTTATTAGTTGATCCAATAACTGATGCGTGTACATTGTGTTACATGGACTTTCATTCTTAATATTCAACAGAGACTGGTAACATGCATTAGGGGTCATTTAGGGTCCGGTAAACTGCTTTTTCCTGTTTTATTCCACGATTATTTCACAAAACAGAATGATAAATTTACCCCTTTATTGTAATATAGTCTAAACTTGAATTCAGAACAAATAAAAAAGTGTGATACTAATCAATGTATTTGTATTTAGTATCAAGTATCAGCACAATATTTTTCAGTGCAGCTAATTTTGAAATACTCCCAAAATCAGCTATACGTTCATACTTCTCATAGAGTTTATAAAAAGTTGTCTATCTTAACTTTATCCAATATTATTGCCATTCAAACAGATTTGACACCGTTTTAAGCTCTAATTCACAATTTTCTTCTTCACAGATATCAAGTGATGTCAGTGATTCTGAGAAGGTATCCCTGGTCCATGCTGTTCCTGTTGCTGCTGCTCTGGCAACCGGTCCTAGCCGGAGAATCGGAACATTGGTTGACAATGAAGCTCAGACAGATGGAGGTAGGTTTTGTGCAACTAAATCTATTTTTTGTTTCATTATTTGAAACATTCAGTGTTATTTTGCAGTGTTATTGGTGATTCTATCATGTCTGATCGATCTTAGTTTCTGATTTGATTGTTTTTTAATTGGTTGAATTTAGATTTAATAATCTTTAACTGGTGAAGTCAGATTCAGAATCAAACATTTATTTCCGCAAACCATTTTCTTCAACATATAATTCTTTCACTTAACTTCATCTTTTTTTCAACATTCATTCCAGCAAACTATTTTCTAAAACATATTATATGCTCATTAACTTCATTTAATCTTTTTTAGATTTCAACTTTGCGAGCGTGGCTGCAGTGGATGTTGGGGACAGTAAATGGAAGGTAGGTACTAAAAAAAATAAATGTGCTTTGTAGGAATCCGGGACATTTAGCCAACAGATATTTCACCATCATTTGTAGGGGAGGGACATTTTGCCAAAATTCAAAAAATTTTATCTTACATTTTTTTCCCTTATGTGACCTTAACCCTAAACCTTGGATATAATTTTTTGAATGTTGGCGAAATGTCCGGATACTATTGGGAAGTCAGGTTCGAGGCAGAGGATCATCTATCAATGAAGGTCTTCTTCTTGAGTGCTGAGGCGATGTCCTAGTATTCCTTGATGTGCACAGCGCACTCAACTTACACTTAGCTAGGCTTAACTAGATGATCTGTGAGATCTTAATACAACCAAATACTCCAATGTTAGTATTATGCAATGGTAATAATGGATGTTTACATTATGTCAAAATGAAAGTTAATAGTAACACAGTGAACAAAATACACATAGCCTTGACAATAGTATCCCAATGTTGTGTAGGGATAAATGCATAACATTAACACAGTAAACGAAATACACAATGTCACAACATTAAGTAAGAATAAACATAACAAGAACAAAATAAGTGAAATACAAATAACAATATCTCAATAGATACCGTATATATATTTTTTATAGTATTTATGGAAAAGTGGGCAATGAAGAAAATGGACATTGGGAAAAATAGCGAGATCTCTAATACACACAATTCCCAATGCCGACATGCTAGAACCACTGCGGCTGTGAAGTGGTATTCTTCCGTCAGAACGATGTTTGTTCCTTGCCTCTTTTTTCAATGCCCTCTATTCCACTGCCCAGTCCTCTACTGCCACCATTCTGTAAATGCTTGATATCCATGTTTACTTCTATCAAGCAAAATTTCCCAAATGGCTTGAACATAAAATTCATCATGTACACAGTGATTGTTAGGAGTTGTCCATTCCTTATACAATTACATCCATTACTAAATTTTTCCCACATCAATATTATAATATTTCTCTACAGGAAAGATATGAAAAGGAGAGAGAGGAGCATCATGAGGAGAGTGAGAGATTAGAAAGAGAATTACAAGCAGCTCGAGCACTGCTCGCATCAAGCGGATCTTCCACAGAAGAAGAAAGAAAGGTTTATGAAGACAAGATAAAAGAATTGTCCAAGGTTTGAAGAAATTGTTTGATTTTTTCTTGTTTCCACTAAGATCCTCATTCCAATAAGTGATTGAGGGTACTTCCATCTGATCTGTGCAGGATGGTTCAAAGAGTCCTGACAGCTGTTTAAAACAATGTCTCTAGTCATAGTCACTATTCAACATTACTTAGATAAAATATATTGTGTCATCATTTGACGTCGTGAAAATCTCATGTCAAATTCCCTATTATAACTAACCAGTGATATTTCCATATATTGTGACAGGCAGCTATTTCGTGTATGACCCACTGACATAATCACACTTAAGTTAGAAGTGTTCACATCTTACAACATTAAATAATCTTCCATATAAGTACAGGAACAATATTAATTCAATCATGCTTGTAAGTTGGGAACAGTACTTCAAACCAAAGTTTTGCAAACATGATTCAACAATTGGGCAGTTTAGAATGTTTTCCTTTTTATACTTGTCATGATTCTATGTTTTCTAGTTATGCATATCAAATATCTGGCAGTTTTTACCACATTCTTCATTTTTTCACTTCTTTTACTTTTGTATGATGTGCCACTGTGCTCTCATTTCACTTGTATCGAGAATTTTGCATTTTTCTTCATTTTATGTAGTAGTCATTTTTTTTCGTTCTTAGTTTTCTAAAATAAGAATGAGATCTAATCTACCTTTTTACAGTTGATATAACAAAATCTCAGCAATAGTGATATCTCTTGTTCGTAGTCATGATTCGATTTGGATTGAACAAAAAAATTTGAATTCCTCCAAATTTTATGACTTTAAAATTCCAGTCCCTACTTGCAAAAGTCTAATGAACATTAAATATAAACTGCCAGCTTGCATGATAGATTCTTTTGTCTGTTATGTTAATGTATTAAATTTATTCAATCAGAATTTGGCTCAAACCAAGTTAGAATATGATACAACATATGGTTTCCTCCAAGCAGTTATGGCAGCAACAAACTCAGAAGAACAATTTCAGAAAGCAAAAGAAAAGATCGATGGTGATAGGTTTGTGGATCATCCATAATATTCATTTATATAGTTTCGTGCATCAAGAAAGCCTCTATGATAGCTTTAAGGATGAATATAATAATAATATAAGTTGGACATTGTGCTCTTGTCCCACGGCCATGATGGCGGATGAAAGTTGTGACTTCACAATCTTAGGTAACATAATTTAAAAAAGCACCATAAATTGGCATGTTTAAATTTTTTATAAACTTCAATAAATTTGAAGAAAGGCCCATGAAAATTTACTGATAACATTACATTCATTTATATAGTTTCATGAATATAGTGAGCCTCCATAAGGGGTCTATGGAAGACTGTGGATTCGGTAGACCAATCCTCCAACTCCTAGAGTTTTAGAAGGGCCGACTCCTGCTTCTAAATATTAATATTAAATAAATGTTGATTAGAGTAATCCAGAATGGCATTTCATAACTGAAAAGTTAATCATCAGGCTCAATTTCTCTAAATTTGAGTCTTGATGGTTGTCGCTATGCCATTATGGCAAAAGTGGTCATCTATGAACACAAATAGTTCAATTTGAGTGCTGAATTTAACTTTTTGATGACATATTATTTAATGTGAAAAAGTTTCTAGTGTACTACCTGTATAATATGTATTCCATCTCTATATTCTTGTAATTTCATCTTTTGTAAATGTAAATCCAGAGCCATCATGCTCGAGGAGCAAGAACGTATTAAGAAAGACATCAAGGATTGGGAAGAGAAATGGAAGAAGAATCATGATGGGAATCTGCCTTCAGAAGATGAAAGGTGATGATCATATTAATTTATACTTTTCTCAGGAAAAGATTTATAGTTTGTTCAGCATCCTCAGTAACTGGCAATATGGATCTAGAGCAGGGTCAAACCATAAAAAGAGCAGGGGTTCTTAATCTTTTATCAGTTAACTAATGAAAACTACTCGAGTGTTCGTGACCCACCAAAATTCTTTCTGTGACCTACCTGGTGGGTCATGACCCATATATTAAGAACCCTTGATCTAGTGAGTAAAGAACGGTGCAATGGAATTGAGAGCGAGTGCTTAAAAAGATGGCAGATATATCCTTGTTAAAAGTTCCTTCATCCTCATTTCAAAGATGATGCTCGTTAATACATTTGATTCACTCTGAAATTCTAACTAGCAAAAGCATGGGTATCCCTAATTTATGGAAGACGGGAATCTAAACATTAAAATTTACGGAAGGTGCTGAAAAGTGGGAAGCGAGCAATCCTAATTTACGGTAGTTGCGGGAATACAGGTATCAAATCAAACAATAGCTTAACACTTACCCTTACCCGAACCTTCCGTAAATTAGGATATTTAGTTTCCCGCTCTCCAGCACCTTTTGTAAATTAGTGTTTCGATTCCCGTCTTCCGTAAATTAGTTATGCCCCAAAAGAATCACATATCCAACGTGTTCTATTATATTAACTTAATTAAGATGCCTTTTCAATTGACAATATGATTATATGTTGTATGCATTATTGCATTCTGTGGTTGCCATTTAGTTGTTTATATTGAATATTGTCGCATAATATTTCCGGGGTATATAATTCTGACAAGAGATTGATTCTTTGTCTATAATTTTATTTTCTCCATTCCATTAAAAGGCCTGATGCAGCACAAGAACTTTACACACAGCTTGCTGAAGTCGAAGGGGTTTTATCCGGTTTAGACCAGCAAGAACAAGCCTTGATAATGCTGAGGGAAGGCAGATTGCCAGAACCAAGCAAGGAGGCGCCAGAGCCTATGGTTACAACAGTAAGTGAATTTGATGAAGCTTTGTTCGGAATAATGGACACACTTTCGAGCAGTGGTTCTCAAACTTTTTCACCAGGAAAAAAATATGCGGCACACTTACTACAAAAACAAAGTTGCTTTAAAAAATTTTATGCAGCTAATTTTAATGCGATGCTTTTGGGAACAAATAAGATTGAAACGAGGTTCTTTCGTTGCCAAGCACACTCGCATTTCGTCGTCAATTCCAAGAAGTCTCTCCCGTTTTTTGCTTTTAATTTCTGTCAGAGCAGAAAATCCGTATTC
>JAUELA010075169.1:0-10471 GCA_031471845.1 Boltenia villosa | reverse complement strand
GCCTTCATAGTTCCTGATTTTGAATTCTCGTGATGATGAAAGAATCCGGCATCCATGAAGTAGGTTCCCAGTGAAAATGTTGAAGAGGATGGTTGCTGGAGTAGCGTGAGCATAAGGTTCAGTAACCCTTTGCTGGTTGTTCAGCTCATATGGCAAAGTATCAAGAGAATCCACGACTAATGTTAGTTTATCTGGATGACGTATTATCCATTCGATTCCAACCTCGATTGCGTCATCACTTGGCTTGTGTGTCATGTTCCCAAACAAGAATTCTGCGACATTGATTAAAACCTTTGGATTAAATTGTCGACAGTTCACCACGTGAACCATTCGATCTTCATCTTGTATTTCATTGATCTTCCCATCAATCGCATCTCTTGCAAAGCGTGTTAGAATCGTTGTTTTACCAGCTCCTGCAGATCCAACAATGATTGCGTGATGCAGCTGTTGTTTTTCACCGCCGACAGACGCACTTTCCTTTTCGTCCTCGTCTTCTTCCATACTGCTATCTTCAACCTCATCTGCTGTAAAAATGGCCGCCATTTCTATCAATTTATCTTCTGGAAATCGTTTGGCATACTCTTCTTGTTTTTCTTCTTTTCTTCCCTTTCTGGCAAAGTGTGGGAGTGGTTCATATTCCTTTTCCCTTTTCATTTCGCCTGCATAAAATTTCCCAACATTGGTATGCAACATCCTTGGTGGTTCCTCATGTTTTGGTTCTTTGAGGTACTCTTCGTACTGTGATGCGACTCCATATTTCTGAAGTTCTTTTGCATTTGATTCCAAGCATTCTCTGAACTCCAGCAGGAGTTTGTCTTTTCGATCTTTTACTTTACTAGACATACTTAAAGATGATTTCCTAACATTATGTTGATTTAGATAAGAAATTTCTAAGAATTAAGAATGAAACAATTATTTACAGCAATTCATTTCACAAATACGCTATGTTTAGGTATTGTGCGAAATGATACCACTCATAGAATAACTAAGCATATTTTCAAGAATCGTTGAAAAGTTTATTTCACGATCTTACGTTTTCCGTTTTCTCAAAATTTATTACTTATATTTATTTCATATTTAAAATTTGCCTTATTGACTTCAATATTATTTAAACTTATTATAAGATCATGCTTTGGTGAAACTCTTGACTTCTTAGATTCCATTTTCTTTACTCTCTATGTTGAAAATACTCCAGGTGTAATTGCTAACTATTTTGTTATTTTATATCTACTTTCCAATTAATAATTAATTCATTTCCGAGGCATCTTTCGGGGGATGAGAAATAGAAACCTAGAACATAATTTTACTGTACAATTAAGAAAGTGCGGTTGAATTGTATTTATGGCGTAAGGTGGACATGTTCAGTTAAATTAAGTGAAGAAATATTTAGTTCCTGAAGGGACGTGCGGCCTTTTCAGTGTGCTTCATGTACATTAGCCGGATGGAATCACGGACTCGGATTTTCTTCGTTCATGAAGGCGATGTTGTTTCATGACAAACAAACAAACACTGATAATTTTAAGCTTATCATATAGTTAGACTAGGTTCAAGTTGTAGTCACTTTTCTAGTGCAAATAATCCCAACATACAAATTCACACGAATTCAGTCAACAATTTAGTTCATCACTTTAACTTGGCTAATCTGCAATAATATCTGATTCTCTAGTGGCACGGTTTGCTCTGATATTAATACGATATAGTTCCAAACCAAGCCTTGCATAGGTTGTTGTGGTATCCGGTTAGTAATACTGCCTCTAGTGTCCATTGTATGTTACCACAGTGGCTTGGCGTGTATATGGCTTTCAGTAGCTTGTGTTGCTTTTTGCATTTTTCCTTGTAATAGTCATCATTCTGTTATGGTTACGAATTCTTCCCATGTTAATTTAATTTGACAGAATTGAAATTAACGTTTATTTTTCTTCGATTCAGGTTTCCTTGGTTTGATTGTGTTATATTTGATGCGTCACAATTGCGACTCTAAATACTCTTGAGTTTTCTCTTTTAATGTAACTCTTTTATGGTGGTTGGGAGTAAGAAGTCGTGTGTAATATATTCTTCACAGTCCAGCTTCTTTCATCTGAAAGGACAATAACCGTAAATCTAACCCATACTCTTAACCTAAACCTAACTCAACACCAAGTCATAATGTCCGTTCCAAATGCCCGGCCACAATTTAAAACAGTTTCGAATCGAGCGCTTTCCTAAATCGAGGTCATAGTTCATCCCTTTGACTATTGACAGACTTTCCCGTTCAGGTATTTCTTTTTTCTTTTTCCTCTTTGAATCCCGAGTTCTTAATTGCAACATGTTCCAGACCCTAAATATCAGGGTACGCAATGCTGAATTTAGGTTACGTGAGACAATCCAGACCCTTTAATCATATAATACTACCAAGTAGGACGCTTTGCGAAGGGCAGAGAACAAACAAACAAACGTTAAACCGATGACGAGATCTTAGATATTGAGATGAAGAGGTTTCTGCCGAAGACCGTTTAAGAAACACTATTATACCATGGAACTTATCAATTAAGAGCTATTGTATGCAAACCAGCCTCCATAAGATGCCAAATTGTATATATACTTCAGTCTTCTTGAAATAAATAAAAACCTGAAGCGAAATATTCGTGGCGGACGTTTAGCTATTTTCAAGGGAGATTCAACTTTCATAATTAAGAAAGCACGTTTTCAAACAATTATATTATTCTAAGAGAGCATTAGTAAAACTGTTTGGTATACTTGAAAGTAGAGTTTCATAACCTCATAGATTACACGGAATGTTTCCATCGAGTGCTATAAAATATTTCCCCGTAAGGGAAGGTGTCGGTAATGGTGAATAAATTGTTGGAATTTCTTTATTGAAATCAATTTAAAGCCAGTATATTATTTTAATAATTGATCAATTTCTATCAACTATTTAAATATATGGTGATGAGAAATTTGCCCATTTTAAATATAATAAAAACATCACCTTGTTCTCTTTCTTTGAAGTTAACTTACGAATTCTTCATGACTTTTGCTCTCACTGGATTTACTGTTTGTTCGCGTCTCTCTGAAGTTCGGTCGCAGACAAATCTTCTCTTCTTTTCAGGATGTTTTTCGTTGAAACTTAAATACATCACAGGTTAGGAGCGACGTTAATTTGGTGACTATTTTCTCAAGCTATATGGTAAGAGAATTTGCGGTCTTGATGCAGATCACATGGTTAATAATAAACAATAAAATGAAACAGCGGAGTTTTAATCCTCCTTGAAATGTTACAAGGTCATGGCCTAAGTGGGATTTCACAAGGGCAGTGGGTAGATGGGTGTTTACAAGGGCAGGGGCCAGGTAAGATATCACAAGGGCTGTGGGTCGGTGGTTTTTACAAGGGTAGTAGGAAAGTGGGAATTCACTAGGGCAATGGGTAGGTAGTATTTTACAAAGGGTAGTAAGTAGGTGGGAATTCATAAGGGCAGCGGGTATGTGATATTTAACAAGGGCAGTGGGTAGGTGGGTTTTTACAAAGGCAGTAGCCAGTTGGGATTTCACAAGGCGAGTGGCCAGGTGGGATTTCACAAGGGTAGTAGGAAGGTGTGAATTCAAAGGGCAGTGGCCAGGTGGGATTTCACGTATGTAGGGGGTATGTGGTCTTTTACAAGGCCTGTGTGTAGGTGGGTTTTTATAAGAGCAGTAGCCAGATGGGAATTTACGAAGGCAGTGGCCAGGTGGGATTTCAGAAGGGCAGTTGGTAGGTGGGTTTTTACAAAGGTATTAGCCAGGTAGGATTTTACCAGCGCAGTGGGTAGGTGGGATTTTACAAAGGCAGTGGGTAGGAGTTTTTTTCAGGTGCAGTAGCCAGGTGGGATTTTACAAGGGCAGGGGTAGGTGTTTTTTTACAAGTGCGTGGGCCAGGTGGGATTTTTCAAGGGCAGTGTCCAGGTGCGAATTTACAAGGGCAGTGACCAGGTGAGATTTCACAAGGGCAGTGGGTAGGTGGGATTTCACAAGGGCAGTGGGTAGGTGTTTTTTTCAGGGGTAGTTGCCAGGTGAGATTACACAAGGGCAAGAGTCAGGTGGGATTTCACGATGACAATGGCTAGGTGGGATTTCCCAAAGTCTGTGGCCAGATAGGATTTTACAAGGGCAGTAGACAGGTGACATTTCACTAGGGTAAGGATCACGTGGAATTTGACAAGGGCAGTGGTTAGGTCGGTTTGTTACAAGGGTATTGGTCAGGTGGGATTTCACTCGGGAAGTGGTTAGGTCGGTTTTTACAAGGGTAGTGTCCAGGTGGGATTTCACTCGGGCAGTGGTTAGGTCGGTTTTTGCAAGGGCAGTGGCCAGGTTAAATTTCATAACGGCAGTATGTAGGTGGCTTTTTACAAGGGCAGTGTTCAGGTGGGATTTCACTCGGGCAGTGGTTAGATCGGTTTTTACAAGGGTAGTGTCCAGGTGGGATTTCACTCGGGCAGTGGGTGGTCGGTTCTTACAAGGGTAGTGTCCAGGTGCGATTTCACTCGGGCAGTGGTTAGGTCGGTTTTTGCAAGGGCAGTGGCCAGGTTAAATTTCATAACGGCAGTGGGTAGGTGGCTTTTACAAGGGCAGTGTTCAGGTGGGATTTCACTCGGGCAGTGGTTAGATCGGTTTTTACAAGGGTAGTGGCCAGGTGGGATTTCACAATGTGGACAATGTGAATGATCTAATAGACTTTGGATAAAACAAGTGTTTGAGTGGAATTTCTACTTGGTAGAGGACAAGTGGGATTTGTTCGGTAGCTGTTGTTATGTGTGAATATGTAGATTTCAATTGCCAGGTGGATTTTTACAAAAGTAGTGGCCAGGTGGGACCAAGGGCAAAAGGTGGTTAGGAGGGTTTTACCAGGAGAGTTACCAGGTTGGATTTTTGTACAATGGTAGTAGGTAGATGTCTTTTCAAAGGGGTAGTGACCAGGTGGGATTTCACAAGGGCATTGGTTAGGTGTGTATTACATGGTCCGTGGACTGGTTGGATTTTTCAACAACAGTGTCCAAGTGGGACCAAGGGCAGTAATCAGATGGGATTAAATTAGGATAGTGGATTTCATAACGTTAGTGGGCAAGTTGGTTTTTACAAGAGCAGTAGACAGGTGAGAATTTAGAAGAGCCGTGGCCAGGTGGGATTCTACAAGGGCAGTGGTCAGGTGGGTTTCCACAAGGGTAGTGGATATGTGACTTCATACAAGAGCAGTGGCCAATAGGGAATTCATAAGGGCTGTGGCCAGTTGGGGTTTTACAAGGACAATGGATAAGTGGCTTTTTACAAGGGTAGTAGACAGGTGGTATTTCACAAGGGCAATGTCCAGGTGGATTTTTACAAGGGAAATAGGAAGGTGAGATTTTATAAGGGCAGTGGCAGGTCGGATTTCACAAGAAAAGTGGCCGGGTGATATTTCTTAAGGCCAAGTGGGATCTTACAAGGAGAGTGGGCAGGGGATATTTTACAATGGTCAGGTAGGATTTCATAAGGGCTGTGGACAGATAGGCTTTCATAATGGCAATGAGTAGGAGGTTTTTTTTGACAAGGACAGTGGCCAGGTGAGATTTTTCAAGGGCGTGGCCAAGTGGGATTTCATAAGGGCAGTGTGTAGGTGGGTTTTAACAAGGGCAATAGGGAGGTTAGATTTTACAAAGACATTTTGAGATGCCATTTTACGAGGGCGGTGGGTGTGGGTAGGTGGCATTTTAAAAGGGCAGTGGCCATGTAAGATTTCATAAGGGCATTGGGTAGATAGCTTTTTACAAGATGGGATTAAACAATAGCAGTGGGCAGGTGGCGTTTTAAAGGACAGTGGTCATGCACGATTTCATAAGGGCAGTGGCCATGTGAGATTTCATAAGGGCAGAGGGTAGGTTGGTTTTTACAAGGGTAGTGGCCAAGTGGGGTTTCAAAAGGACAGTGGGTAGGTGTTTTTTTACAAGGGCATGGGTCATGTAATATTTCATAAGAACAGTGTGTAGGTAGCTTTTTACAAGGGAAGTGGCCAGATGGAATTAAACAATAGCAGTGGGTAGGTGGAATTTCACAAGGGCGGTGGTCAGATGGGATTTCATAATATCAGTGGCCAGGTGAGATTTCATAAGGGGAAATGGGTAAGAAGCTTTTTACGGATGGGATAAAACAATAGCAGTGGTTTAGTGGAATTTTACAAGGGCAGTGGTCACGTGAGATTTCATAACAACAGTGCCCAGGTGGGATTTCATAACAGCAGTGGGTAGGTAGATTTTTACAAGGGGAGTGGCCAGATGGGATTAAACAAATGCAGTGGGTAGGTGGAATTTTACAAGGGCAAGGTCAGGTGGGATTTCATAAGGGCAGTGGGTAGGTAGCTTTTGACAAGCGGAGTGGCCAGATGGGATTAAACAATAGGAGTGGGCAGGTGGCATTTTACAAGGACAGTGGTCATGCACGATTTCATAAGGACAGTGGCCATGTGGGATTTCATAAGGGCAGTGGGTAGGTGTGTTTTTACAAGGGAAGTGGCCAAGTGGGTTTTCAAAAGAGCAGTGGGTGGGTGGGTTTTTACAAGGGCAGTGGTCATATAAGATTTCATAAGGACAGTGGGTAGGTAGCTTTTTACAAGGGGAGTGGCCAGATGAGATTAAACAATAGCAGTGGGTAGGTGGAATTTTACAAGGGCAGTGGCCAGGTGAGATTTTTCAAAGGCGTGGCCAAGTGGGATTTCATAAGGGCAGTGTGTAGGTGGGTTTTAACAAGGGCAATAGGGAGGTTAGATTTCACAAAGACGTTTTGAGGTGCCATTTTACGAGGGCGGTGGGTGTGGGTAGGTGTCATTTTACAAGGGCAGTGGCCATGTAAGATTTCAAAAGGGCATTGGGTAGATAGCTTTTTACAAGGAGAGTGGCCAGATGGGATTAAACAATAGCAGTGGGCAGGTGGCATTTTAAAGGACAGTGGTCATGCACGATTTCATAAGGGCAGTGGTGTGTTTTTACAAGGGAAGTGGCCAAGCGGGTTTTCAAAAGAGCAGTGGGTAGGTGGGTTTTTACAAGGGCAGTGGTCATATAAGATTTCATAAGGACAGTGGGTAGGTAGCTTTTTACAAGGGGAGTGGCCAGATGAGATTAAACAATAGCAGTGGGTAGGTGGAATTTTACAAGGGCGGAGGTCAGCTAGGATTTCATAAGAGCAGTGGCCAGGTGGGATTTCATAAAGGGAAATGGGTAAGAAGCTTTTTACAAATGGGATAAAAAAAAATTTCAGTGGTTTGGTGGAATTTTACAAGGGCAGTGGTCACGTGAGATTTCATAAGAACAGTGCCCAGGTGGGATTGCATATCAGCAGTGGTCAGGTGGGATTTCATAAGGGCAGTGGGTAGGTAGCTATTAACAAAGGGAGTGACCAGATGGGATTAAACAATTGCAGTGGGTAGGTAGAATTTTACAAGGACAGTGGTCAGGTGGGATTTCATAAGAGAAGTGGTCAGGTGGGATTTCATAAGGGCAGTGGGTAGGTAGCTTTTAACAAGGGGAGTGACCAGATGGTATTAAACAATTGCAGTGGGTAGTTGGAATTTTACAAGGGCAGTTGGTAGGTGGGTTTTTAACAGGAGGATGTGTTGAGGTGGGATTAAACAAGCGCAGTAGGTATGTGGCATTTTACAAGGGCAGTGGCAAGGTGGGATTTCATAAGGTCAGTGGAGAGGTGAGATTGAACAAGGGCAGTGGCCAGGTGGTATTGAACAAAGGCAGTGGTCAGTTGGCATTTTAGAAAGACCCTGGCCAGGTGGGATTTCATAAGGATCAGGTGGATTTTTACAAGTTCAGTGGTCAGGTGGGATTTCACACACAGTGCAGCTGGTGATATTTTCCAATGTCAGTGGTCAGGTGGGTTTAAACAATGTCAGTGGATAGGTGGCATTTTTCGAGGGCAGTGGCCAGCCAGTATTTGATTTAATAAGGGCATTGGCCAGGTAGCTACAATGGTAGTATCCAGGTGGCTGCAAGTAGGATTTCAGAAGAGCAGTTATTAGGTGGCTTTTCACTTTTGAGTTTTACTAGAGGAGTGGCCAGGAGGTACTTTACAAGGTCAGGTGGGGTATTATAAGGGATGTGGACAGATAGAATTTCATAAGGGCAATGGGTAGGAGGTTTTTTTACAAGGGCAGTGGCCAGGTGAAATTTTGCAAGGGCATGGCCAAGTGGGATTTCATAATGAGAGTGGTCATGTGGGGTTTCACAGTGATCATGTAAGATTTCATTAGAGCAGTGGGTAGGTAGCTTTTCACAAGAGGACTGGCCAGATGGGATTAAACAACAGCAGTGGGTAGGTGGGATTAAACAAAGGCAATAGGTAGGTGGTATTTCACAAGGACATTGGCAAGGTGGGATTTCATAAGGGAAGTAGTCAGGTTGCTTTTTACAAGGACAGTGACCAGGTAGGATTTCAAAGTCAGTGGAGAGGTGGGATTTAAAAAAAGCAGTTAGTAGGTGACTTCTTACAAGGACAATTGGACAAATGGTATTTACAAGAGTTGTGGCGAGGTAGGATTTTACAAGGGCATTGGGTAGGTGGCATTTTAGAAGGGCAGTGGCCTATTGGGATTTCATAAGGTGACCAGGGGTAATTTTACAATGTCAGTGGCCAGGAAGCATTTCACAAGGGCAGTGGGTAGTTGTGTTTTAACAAAGGCGGTGGCCAGATGGGATTGCGCAGGGACAGTGGGCAGGTGAGGTTATACAAGGCAGTGGCCAGGTGAGATTTCACAAGGACAGTGCAACTGGTGAGATTTTTCAAGGTTTCAGGTGACATTTTACTAGGTCTGTGGCCAGGTGGTTTTAAACAAGGTAAGTGGATCGGTGGCATTTTACGAGGGCAGTGGCCAGGCAGGATTTCATAAGGGCAGTGGCCAGGTGGCTACAAGCGCGGTATCCAGGTGGCTAAAAGGGAAGGGGCCAGGTGGAATTTCACAAGAGCAGTTATTAGGTGGCTTTTCACATTTGTTCAGGTGGGATATTATAAGGGCAGTCGCCAGTAACGACTTTTCTAGGCCAGTGGACAGGCGGGCTTGGTGGTATTTCACAAGAGCACTTAATATGTGGCTTTTTACAGTAGAAGTGGGATTTCACAGGAATGTACGGTAGGTGAGATTTTTAAAGGACATTGTGGTCAAGAAGGATTTTACAAGGAAATTTTTAGTTGCCATTTTACGAGGTCGGTGGCAGTGGGTAGGTGGCATTTTACAAGGGCAGTGGTCAGGTGGGATTAAACAAGAGCAGTGGGTAGGTGGTATTTTACAAGGACGGTGGTCAGGTTGGATTTCATTAGGGCAAGGGCCAGTTGGCTTTTAGGCATAGAAATGGCCAGATGGGATTTATTATGGCCAGTGGCCAGGTGGGATTTCATAAGGGCAGTGGGTAGGTGGAATTTTACAAGGGCAGTGGTCAGATGGGATTAAACAAGGGCAGAGGTCAGGTGGGATTTCACAAGGCCAGTGGTCAGGGATATTACGAGGGCGGTGACCAGGTGAAATTAAACAATGGCAGTATGTAGGTGGTATTTTACGAGGCAGTGTGTAGGTGGCATTTTACAGGGGCAGTGGCCAGGTGGGATTTCATAAGAGCAGTTACCAGGTGGCTTTTTACCATAGCAGTGGCCAAATGGGATTTCACAAGGCCAGTGCCAGGTGATATTTTACATGGTCAGCGGACAGGTGGGATTTCATACGGGCGGTGGGTAGGTGGCATTATACAAGCGAAGTGGCCAGATGGAATTTCACAAGGGAAGTGGTCAAGTGGGATTTTAAAAGGGCTGTGGCCAGGTGGGATTAAACAAGGGGAGTGGTAGGTGGTATTTTACAAGGGCAGTGGCCAGGTGAGATTTCATAAGGGCAGTAACCAGGGGGCTTTTTACAAGGACAGTGGCCAGGTAGGATTTCTTAAGGTCAGTGGAGAGGTGGGATTTCAGAAGGGCAATTAGTAGGTGATTTTTTACAAGGGCAGTGGCCAAGTGGGTTTTTACAAGAGCAGTGGCCAGGTGTGATTCCACAAGGCCAGTGGCCAGTTTGGATAATACAATGACAGCGTGTAGGTAGCATTTTACAAGGGCAGTGGCCAGATGGGATTTCACAAGGCCAGTGGCCAGGTTAGATTTTTTAAGGTCAGTAGCCAAGTGGGATTTCATACCGGTAGTGGGTAGGTTGCTTTTTACAAGGACATTGGCCAGGTGAGATTTTACAAGGTCAGTGGCCAGGTTGGATGTCATAAGGGCATTGGCCAAGTGAGATTTCATAAGGTCAGTGGGGAGATGAGATGTCATAAGGGGCATTGGCCAGGTTAGATTTCATAAGGTCAGTGGGGAGGTGGGATGTCATAAGGGCAGTGGGTAGGCGGCTCTTTACAAGGACAGTGGTCAGGTGAGATTTTAAAAGTGTTGTGGGTAGGTGGCATTATACTAGAAAATTGGCCAGATGGGATTTCACAATGGAAGTGGTCAG
>JAUELA010075168.1:0-19409 GCA_031471845.1 Boltenia villosa | reverse complement strand
AAATTCCTACGGCTTGGCACAGGCTCGCCGATTAAAGACACCGGAATTTCCTACGGCTTGGCACGGAAAGGGTTAAGTCATATGGAAGGCAGAGAATTGTCTTGTACGGTCAGGTTTGTGGACGGCTGACAGATTTTCCTAATTATACTGTACTCATGAATCCTATCCTTTCATCAAGTCCAGCAGTTGGGTGCTTTATGACGTATGGATACAAAAACACAATTTCCAGTCAATGGGTACTTAGCCACTTATCAACTACTACTATCGTTTCTGTACGTATGTGTGATTAACGCGTGGTCACATCATGCACGAGTGACGCTTATTGTAGACTACCTTTCAAATGCTAGAAGTGTAAATAAGTATTGTCCAAAATCTTATTTGTGTATGTTTGTCCAAAGGTTGTTATTAGGCAGTCGAAAACGGCGGATATACTGTAAAAATGTCGTTACTACTCTCGAAAAAAAATACGCGACACCGAAAGTGTTAAGTTTGCTGTGTTTGGCCTGATCGTTAGTGAATAAGTTTCCTCTGCTGTTAAGTCAAGCGATCTTGTAAGCTGACATGGTCATGTACCTCAGCCTTATATGAGCTCTATACAGTTTCCGTGAGAGTAAATGTGACCATATTATTTTATTTATGTTTTGTTATTTATACAGAAAAGTATTCTCAATTATATTTTTTCCATTTGTCAGGGTCTCCGTACAGTATGTGGGGCAGGAGACCCAAAAGTCCGAAATGGGGTCGCAACACATATCTACACCTGTAATGTCGGAATGGGAGATCGAGCTTTCTATAATTCAGATGGACATTTTTTGATTGGTGAGATTCCAAGTTATATTTTGGACACGATTTTTGCGCATTTTAATAAATCTGATTTGCTGTAAAAAAAATAGTTCATTCCCCAAAAAGAATACCACAAATTTTTACACTCTTGTCGTTAATGTATTTGGGAATTGACTGCAACGAAGCTTCCTTCGCATGTGGATATCCTTCACACCCAAATACAAGGCGCTAGTAAGAAATATGTTTCTCTTTGGGGCACATGAGCAAGGTACCACCTACCAGAGATGGGACCAATTCACCAAAGTCGAGTCGAGTCCTAGTCATGAGCCTAGAGTCAAGTCAAGTCTTTTCAATCACGTGGTCGAGTCAAGTTGAGTCCGAGTCACAAAAATGTTCGAGTCAATTTCAAGTCATGAAGTATTTCACCTATGATTAAAAGATTCCAGTAAAACATCCATGGCGCAAAACTGAACTGAATATTTTGACAATTCACGTTACGATCCTTACGAAAGCAAAGCAAACCGACAGCGTGTTCAAATTGCTCAAGAATCAAGATGTGCGGGAACCTTAAATGCATTGTTACATCATAAACTATCTAAGACCGATCTGGAAAATGTAATCAAATTGATCTCTTTAATGTGAGACTCAAGTCTCTATTAACTCGAGTCATTTTGTTTCAAGACTCGGGTCAAGTCAAGTCTTTAAGCGCAGAGACTCGTGTCGAGTCACACGAAAAATGCGACTCGAACAACTCTGCCACCTACCCACAGTTACAGCTACATAGTCTAAATGGCTTTAGTGGCTGAGGAAACACACTTATGTTCAATATAAATTATCTACAATCTTCCAGTTCCACAGCAAGGCAGCCTATACATCACAACCGAGTTTGGCAAGATGGTCGTTGCTCCTAACGAGATTTGTGTCATCCAGCAGGGGATACGGTTCAATGTCAATGTGGATGGGATGTCACGAGGATATATTCTCGAGGTGAGATTATAGGTCTTGATTGCTTGACTAAAATCCTGACTTGACTGACTGCAGTGTTCCCAGTTTTTTTTTTATTGCATTTCAAAAATAACTGTCCTAAATCTGCATTTATTCTAATATTTGGTTGATATATCATATCCACCCTCGGATTCACCGGAAAGCCGTAGCAGGCTTATACAATATACATGGACGCATGATGCGAGCATGCTGAACTTAGATAGCGGAGGAAAGCCGTGACCAAGGTCACGTGAAACCGTTCTGTACTGGCGAGGAGTTCAGCGTCCCCAGTAACTTAATCATGTCTGGGTTGAACCCAGAACATCTAGGTGAGCACTGATGACCAGCTGACGGCTTTACCCGTTCAGCCACCAGACAGCCTCAGTGCCTCAGCTCAGCGTCAGTGGTTCCTTTTTTCTCCGAATTGCAAGTTAGAAAATATTTTGTTATGTGTTATTTTATTCATATTCAAAATGATTTGATTTTCAGGTTTTTGGGGTCAGTTTCGAGCTTCCTGATCTGGGGCCAATTGGAGCCAATGGACTCGCCAACCCTCGGGATTTCCTTACCCCTGTTGCTTGTTATGAAGATCGGACAACGGATTATGCGATCATTTCCAAGTACCAGGTGAGAAAGTTGTTAGACGTTGATTACAAAAAATATAAATGGGAATATTATCATGGTTGTCACTGCATGATCACTCACTCCACTTCAATATATGCCGTGTTCACCCTTTAGCCTTGACGTGAGTAAGTGACTGGGGACACTGAACTCCTCGCCGGTACAGAGCGGTTTCACGTGACCTCGGTCACGGCTTTCCTCCGCTATCCGAGTTCAGCACGCTCGCAAGCCGGCATGGTCGCATCATGCATTCATGTATAAGCCCGCTACGGCTTTTCGGTGAATCCGTGGGTAAATTTAGTGTTTTGCAATATTTTTGTATAACGGCCGTTGTTTTGGAAATCTAATTTCCCACCACAACTGCACCAAAGGGTCTGTCACAAGATGTCACTGTGACATTATGTTGCAAATAAGAAAATTTTACGACATTTATTAGTGGGGTTAAGTTAATGTTTTAGGCAACTCAATCCTTGATTGGTTGTAGGAAAAAATTCACAGAAGGAAATCTCAAATTCCAACCTACTCATTGGAATATTGTTTTTTGTATTTCACTTATTCTGTTCTTGTCATGTTTATTCTTACTAATTGTTGCGACATTGTGTATTTCGTTTACTGTGTTAATGCTATGCATTTATCCCTACACAACATTGGGATACTATTGTGTATTTCGTTCACTGTGTTACTATAAACTTTCATTTCGACATAATGTAAGCATCCATTATCACCATTGCATTATATTAACATTGGAGTATTAAGATCTCACAGATATTATATACCTAGTTAAGCATATCAAGGAATATCAGGACATCACTTCAGCACTCAAGATTGATTGATTGATGTATCATATCCACCCTCTAATTCACCGGAAAGCCGTAGCTGGCTTATACATAGACGCATGATGCGACCATGCCGGCTTGCGCGCATGCTGAACTTGGATAGCGGAGGATAGCCGTGACCAAGGTCACATGAAACCGCTCTGTACCTGCGAGGAGTTCAGCGTCCCCAGTCACTTACTCACGTCAAGGCTCAAGGGTGAACACGGCATATAGTGAAGTGAAGTGATCAACAAGCGTGCAACATCGTGTAGGTGCCGAATAAATCTGTGCAGGTGAATACGAGATTCGAACCCAGAACCTCTTGGTGAGCACAGATGACCAGCCGTAGATAGCAACGTATCAATATCGACCGTAATAATCATTCTGGTGAGAAATTTAATTCATGTAAAAAATTAATTGTATAAGACGCCCACGAATATAAGACGCCCCCTAGGGTGCGGGTGAGGAAAATTGATTAATGTCAACATTACGCTATCCAAGTTTAGCATGGTCGCAAGCTGGCGTGGTCGCATCATGCGTCCATGTATAAGCCCGCAATGGCTTTCCGGTGAATCCGGGGGTAAATATGATATACATCAATCAAAAAAACAATATGAAAGATTGAATGCGGTTTTGTGTTAGCTCTGAAAATGTATTCTTCTTTGTTCAGGGCAAGTTGTTCATTGCAAAGCAGGATCACTCTCCGTTTGATGTTGTTTGTTGGCATGGCAACTACGCTCCATACAAATACGACCTTGACAAGTTCATGGTGATCAATGCAGTCAAGCATGACCATCCTGTAAGTTCGATTTGAAAATATATTTTTCTTCAAAATCAGGCTCATTCTGCCGCTGGTAAAAAGATCAACATGGTTCATAATTTATAGTTCATTTTTACACTCATTTCACTGGAAAGCTGTATCAAGTGTATTTTGTCGGTTCTAGGACAACTGCTTCCCGGACAATTGCCCCCGACAATTGATTGCCCCCCCACAATTGATTGCCCCCACACAATTGCCTCCGAAAACTGCCCTAGCCTAGGACAATTGCCCCCAACTAACTGCGCCGGAAAAATTACTAGATTACGATCCTCAATTTCTTTATCTTTCGCCAACATCCCTAAGCCCAGTCTTAGCCCTAATCCTAAACCCTACCCTTGCCCTAACTATTACCCTAACCCTAACCATTGGAAGAACGAATAATCACATATTTCAAAGGGTATCCGGGAGGCAGTTGTCCTAGAACCTATTTTGTCATAGTAAAAATTATTAATCAGGATTTATGCATAAATGTAAGTAATAAATTTAATTATGCGTCATTACCAGCATGATTGGCATATGTGATTTTTGAGTTACCAATGGTTAAGGTGATTTTACTGTTAGGGCTAGTTTTATTATATCACATTTGATCCCAGATTATCAGAATAAACATCAAAGACCCACAATTGTTCTAGCCACTACGCAGCATCTAAACATTTCTACTTTTCTGTCATTACTATTCATTCTTTTGTATTATTCATTCATATTCATCTTTTCAAGGATCCATCCATTTTCACTGTTCTCACTGCTCAGTCTGTTCGTCCTGGTGTCGCTATCGCAGATTTTGTTATTTTTCCTCCAAGATGGTCTGTGCAAGAGCACACATTCCGACCTCCATATTATCACAGTAAGTTTAGTTTCAATATAGACCTTTTTAAATTTTTCAATTAATATATCATATTTACCCTCGAACTTAGATAGCCGAGGAAACACTTTGATTGATTGATGTATCATATTTACCCTCGGTTTCACCGGAAAGCTGTATCGTGCTTATACATGGATACATGATGCGAGCATGCTGAACTTGGATAGCGGAGGAAGGCTGTGACAAAGGTGACGTAAAAACCGCTCTGTAACGGCGAGGAGTTCAGCATCCCCAGTCACTTAATCACATCAAAGATCAGGGTGAGCACTGCACATTGAAGTGATCAAACGCATGTGCTGTAGTACTGAAGAAATCTGTGCAGGTGAAGCCGGGATTCGAACCCTGAACCCCTCAGTAAGCATTGATCACTACCCAACGGCTAACTTGGATAGCAGAGGAAAGCGCTGGCGAAGTGTTCAGCGTCCCCAGTCACTCACTCACATCAAAGTGAAAAAATAGGAAAAAAGGCACAACTACAAAAAAGTTTATTGAAATATATAAATCAACTTATAATCATTATTCAGATACGAGAGCGTAACATACCTAGGTCTTTATGTCTTCGACGTTTACGCAATTTTATGCATAATGTACATTCGTAATTATGTACAGACGCAGTTATGTACATTCTCGAAGAAATATTTCGGTATGAAATCACACTTCTTTATATTTAGGATAAATAGTACACGTAAGAAATATAAATATATATTTCAATATCGCGGAGTAATTATGTCTCGCTGCAGGAAATGAGTGAAGTTAGCTCCCGTGTCTTGTTTCCAGTTTTCAACAAGCTTTTTTTTCTTCCTGAGAGGCGTATGTCTCGTGAACATAGGTACGAAAAAAAAAAATAAAAAAATTTTCAGAATATTCAGAATTCTTAAATAGATGAAGAATGATATTCGGAATATCTAGCTATTCCGGATGTATTCCGTATATCTAACCCGGTTTGGCCATCCCTACAGGCATGGGAAGTCGAAGCTTGTCAAAACTGTTGTTTGGCCTGTCAAATTATTTGCTTTAAAAACACTGTATGAATGTGAAGAGGCGTAAATGCGAGAAGTAGCGTACAGAGAGAAAATATTATTTTCCTTTATAATGCTGCTTGTTTCAAAAAGTAAATTGAGGACGTTCATCGTTCGAAAAATGAACTTTTACGTTCATCGTATGGAAAACGAACTTTTACAATTGAGTGATTTTGTGCCTGTTTAATTTCGCATTGAAAACATAAATATTCCTGCCATTTTATAGCCGGTCATTTCGATCGGCGTCAAATTTTGACGACTGTCAAAGCCTCCAAATTGCCAGTCATTTGACCGATGACTGGCTGTTATTTTGTGCCCTGCGTTCACCGTTTCACATGGCACTAGTTGGGCTTTTATATTATTATTGATGGTTCATATTCTTAGGAAACTGCATGAGTGAATTCATGGGCATTATCAAAGGAACGTACGAGGCCAAGGTTGGAAGTGTGCCGGGTAGTGCGACCCTGCACAGCATGATGACCCCGCATGGACCTGATGCAGCTTGCTTTGAAATGGCATCCGAGGAACAACTGGTTCCGAAGTTTCTGGCTGGTGGGACCCAGGTAAATTTAAATGATTTTATTTATTGTTCTCATGGAATAAGATGTTTTTTGCACCAGATGATGGAATTGTGGGAATTGGATTTTGAAATCATCATCATAAATTTTAGATTATTATTTTTTTTTTTGATTAACGTATCATATTTACCCTCAGATTCACCGGAAAGCCTTAACGGGCTTATACATTTTCAATGCCGGCTTGCGAGCATGCTGAACTTAGAGGAAAGCCGTGACCAAGGTCACATGAAACCGCTCTGTACCAGCGAGTAGTTCAGCGTCCTCAGTCACTTACTCACATCAAGGCTCAATGGTGAACACGGCATATTGAAGTGAGGTGATCAACAAGCGTGCAACATCGTGTAGTGTAGGTGTTGAATAAATCTGTGAAGGTGAAACCGAGATTCAAACCCAAAACCTCTATTTGAGAATAGATAACCAACCGACGGCTTTACCCGTTCGGCCACCGAACAGCCCGGAATTAGATATATTTAGGAATTTTGGTGTAGCTGGAATTATAAAAAAGGGATTAACACTTTTGGGTACACATTTCTAAGTACACTCACTATTCATTATAGAAAAATAAGACATGCTAATTGCTAATCGTTTTCAAAGTGTATGGAATCGAAATTGGAAATTTCCCAAAAATGGCTTAATGCAGATATTAATTAAAAAAAAAATTCGTGACTCACCTACTAAATTTTCGCCCAACCTGGAAATAACTTCCAAAATGTAAAAATTTTTTATGGATTATTTTCGGACATTTAGGTACCCAGGTGAATTTAAAAGAATTTTATTTATTGTTTCCATTGAATAAGATGTTTTTTGCACCAGATGATGGTGTAATCTCGATCTTGAAGTCATCGTCATGAAGTTTAGATTATAATGAATTAGATTCTGAATTTTCAAATTGGGTGGAATCGAAATTGGAAATTTCTCACAAATGGGTTCATTAGTATTATGAACATTGGAAAAAAAAATTTGAAAAAAAAAATATAGGGTAATTTGCCCAACTTCGACACTGGCGTAACTTCGACATCCTATCGTGATTTCCCTTTGTGTGTAATAACTGTGATTGTGCAATTGATTGTTTAACCATTATTTCGTCACAAGGCAAGATAATAATACTTGGGTGTCGAAGTTAAAGCTTAAGGTGTCGAAGTTAGGCAAATGACCCTATATATTTTGTTAATACACCCATTCTTTGAGACTCACCTACTGAACTTTAACCTTACCTGGAAAGAACTCCCAACATGTTAAAATCTTTTATGGATTTTTTAAGTATGTTATACCCAAAAAAATGTTTAAATATGCTTATTTTGTAATTTAAACTTATGTTGGTGTATCTTCGAAAAACTCATATTTTGCACATTTTCAGGCGTTTATGTTTGAGTCATCGATGAGCATGGCACTCACTAGGTGGGGTAATGAGACGTGTGAGTGCGTCGACCACGAATATTTCAAATGTTGGGCTCCGTTGAAGAAGCATTTCAATCCCAATTGGAAGCCAGATAATAATGGTGAGTGATGTTGGCAATTTTTATATTTGTTGGCCCCATTAATGCCCTACTTGGCCCTTCAAAGAATTAACCCTTTCAATGCGTAACTTAAATTGCGAGATTTTTAATATTAATTTTCGCAATTTTGGATATCACTCGGAAAATCTTCATAGGGTTTTCATTTTTCAACCTATAATCTTCACTCTATGGTTCATTTGAAAGAGGATGTAAAATGCTTTCAAAATAACACGTAAAATCAGAGAAGGGATTCGATTATCCTACTCCTATTCTTCAATATTCAGGAAATGTTCGAATTTTTCAAGCGTTAGGTATCTTCTAACACCAGGTAGAAATAGTAAAACGCCTTCAAATCGTTTGAAAGCATGTCCAATTGATATTTGCGAACATTTTCAAATTTTGTTTTATTTATATAACTTGGATTTGCGATAACAAAAAGAATTTAATGACTATATGTGTTAAATCCACCATACCACTATGTAATAGATGCTTTATATGCATCGGAATAACGCCAATTGCCGTTATCCTTTGAAGGCGCATGGAAAGAATTAACCGACTGCCTTATTGTCAAGTCATTTATTCACTTCTAAATTATTGTATCATGGTCGATGAAAAATAGATTTTTTTTTAAATTTAAAGATATAAATTTGTATAATTTTTTATCAACAGGCAAATAAAAGTGAAAACTCAAGAGAAAGCTATAATTGTGTCAAATTTTCATGTACGTGTATTCCACTTATAAACATATTGCCTTTGTTTAAACTGTATTATAGTAACTATGACTCGTTCTGATGAAATTATATTATTGTGTGTTCATTTTGAACCTTTTTTTCCTCTTCCAAGTATTGTGTTTCATTATTTTGCAAATTTATTGCCCTTTTTTCAACTGTATCATAGTAACAACTAGGCCTCCTTGTCCCTCTTTGAGATGAATTTTTATCTTGTATTTGTTTTTGAATCGTGTACTGGTCAAGTGTTGTGCTGTTACTTTTGCAAATTCATGTCATTTTTTTTTCTCCTAACTCTACTTGTTTTGATTCTCGGTTCTGTACATCTGTAATTTTAGAATTTTTAGACATAAATTTCATATTTGAAGCCACATTTTCCCAGAAAATTAATTAATAATATTTGAAACTTTATATTGGACCAATTGCCACAGAATTTTTAAGACAGATGTTTTTTTTTGAAGACAAAAACTTATATTTTTTTCTATACTTTTAACTAAATTGAAGCAAAATTTTCACAAGTATCCGGCATATCTCACTATTGTTAGAGCAACTAACTACCTACAATTGTAACCAAGCATGCCTTCAATTGAGATTTCACACTTTTAACTAAAATCCATTAAAAGATTTAGAATTTTTCTAGTCATTATTTTATTTCATGACAATTATGTGTTCTTCCTGTAATTTTTGACTTAGATACTTTGATTATGCAAATTAGAGCCAATTTAATGAAATAATAACTTTTAAAATCTTGCCAGATTTTGCCTTTTCCTACTTTTTAAATCCGTCGAGTGTGAAATAAATTGCTTATTGAGAAATTGTCTGGTGATATTTTTACTTTCAAGAGACTAATTGTGTTTACATATATATATATATATATCTGTAGGGCCCGAGCCAGATTATCCTCAGGGACTAGGAGCCCTTCAACTATTTAATTGCGAGTTGAATTCTTCAGGAGACCCCAAGTTGGATGTATGGCTTGGGTCAGGCTGTCAGCAGTAGTTGAGTGAAGAATTGAAGTTGTAGGGGTCTGCCTACCTCAGTTCCAAATAAGACTTGAAGTTTCTGGTATAAAGTACTCAGTTCCGGTTTCCATGAGTACATTCGAGAATTGGTCGTCACGCCAAGCTTTGCGCTTGAGGGATCCGCCCCCCTTCATCACAGAAATACAGTTATTTATAAAAATTGTTAGAAACCCTCGGGCAAAGGCATACACATTAAATATAACTAGGGGCCCATACAGAAAATTAATTTCTCGTCAATAAGTGGAAAAAGTAATATCTCGAAGTGTCATAAATGAACCTAATTCAACCATACCCCGAGGATAAAATGAGTTGGTCATTATATGAGAAGTAACCTCTCGACTTTGCTTAGCGTGCAAGGTACACTATAAAGTATTGGAGGTGGGCCCATTGCCTCATTAGTTCGTGGTTTTCATTATATTAAGAATAGAAAGTCTGTTATCATTTATTTATGATTAACCAATATGAATCCTAAATTTTGTACCCCACTGCCGACCACCTTGCACAGTTTCAACGACTACTTCGAAGGCCCGAGGAATTACAGAAAGATTGTCAGTCAGTCGGTATGCATGGAACGGCATAATTTGGATGCCCGTAACCCTGTATTACAGAGCTTGCGAAGCATAGCTACGGGGTTGCATCTTTGTGCAACCATATAATATTTCAATCAAGATAAAATTGTTTTGAATATCACAAAAAGAGAAAATCCTACGGTATACTGTATGAAGGAAAAGTTGAAGTTGTCGACTTTTATTTGGGTCGGTAAATTTTAGCAATGGGCCACTGCTTGGGTTAATGCACAGTATAGGATGTTACATGAAAAGCAGAGGCTGTCCGGTGGCCGAACAGGTAAAGCCGTCGGCTGGTCATCTATGCTCACCTACAGGTCCTGGGTTCGAATCTCTGCTTCACCTGCACATATTTAATCAGCACATACACGATGTTGCACGCTTGTCGATCACTTCACTTCACTATATGCCGTGTTCACCCTTGACATGAGTAAGTGACTGGTAAGTACAGTTTCGCGTGACCTTGGTCACGGCTTTCCTCCGCTATATAAGTTCAGAATGCTCGCATCAGCGTCCATGTAGAAGCCCGCTATTATGACATTCCGGTGAATCGAGGGTAAATATGATACAATCAGCTAAGTATCTAACATTCTTTTACTTTAGCATACATACTTTATTAATATGCTAGAATGTGCAGAACACGTTTAAAGATTGTCCAATTTTCTCATCATCTGTACATGTTGCTGCGAATGTAATTAACGCTATTAACATTTGTTCGCACATATGCATCTGCTAACACTCAATTTCAGTAATTATCGTTTTCACACTTTTCAAGTATATATTATCTATGATTTCCATGTTGAAGACAGACAGTAATACACTTACATTGAAAGAAAAGGCCTCAGTCTTGTGTTAGTCTGATGATGTATAAAGAAGAACTGCCTTCGAGCTATCCCTAATAGCGAGTCGTACCAAAACAACCCCTAGCCCCCGCACATGAACAAAGGTTATTGAACATGATTTTATTTGAAATTAAATTCAAAAAATTATTCTTCCATATTCACAACTATTTGTTCAACGAGATCATTAATTCTCCAAATATAGAAGGAAAATAATGGAAAATTATCACAAGTATGGAGCAAGGCGACTTCCATCGCGTTCTGGACGTTGGAAATAAATTCAGGGGTAATGACCAACTCACTATTTATTGAATTGGTGAACTTATTAGAATTATTACTTTCCTTTCTATTATTTCCCCTTTTCTCATCAATACCAGTATTATCACAACTATCAGAGGCTTTTGAGCCCATTTCAGTCTCATTTTGTGCACTTTCAGCAATTTTGGGAGAAGATTCGTTAGAATTTGACATATTTTTTAAAGATTTAAAAAACTCCATGATATTTCCAGATGTATTTTCACTTTCTGATTTTGAATTCTTTCGTTTCGATTCTGGTTTCCTCTGGATTTTCTTTCTTTGTTCATTCATATCCTTTTCTTTCTTCTCATCCATCATTGTATGTTGTTCATTCTCGTGGACACACGGATCTTCTACATATTCAGTTGAAGCTTCATCTGCTACTGCATCAAGCTCCTTATCACCTAAATCAATAGATTTATTATCTTCTGATAAAAATATTGGTTCTGGGTCAAAAGGTCGGCAGACATTCCGTCTATGCGCCGTTATGTAGACCAGGGTAGCGCTCATAATGATTTATTGAAACTTTTCTAGAAAAAAATTGAGCGACTTTGATATTTAAAAAAATAATACTGCAGTATAAAAACAAGAGGCAATGCGACAGATTTGGACATCTTAAAGCTAAAACATCTTAAAATCTAAAACCAGAAATCAAATGGAAGATGAAACAATAGACTAGGTGCTTCTCTTTGACTTGCCACTACCAACATAGAAATCCATATTGAGAGTTGAGACTCTGGTAAATAAGTCTCGACCCAGACATCCCATTAGCAGACAAGAATATGACCAGCATTGCGTAAGAATAAATTCAAATCCCCTGAAACTGATGATTGCAAAATTGACATGACACATGCAAAAAAAAACTATACAAGTAAGATACAAAATTTAGTTTTCATTTGTGGCCTGCGACTTGCATGTTTAATGATGGTGTCCCGCAATGTTAAAGAAGTTGGACCACCCT
The DNA here is from genome assembly GCA_031471845.1 of Boltenia villosa. Lineage (NCBI taxonomy): Eukaryota > Metazoa > Chordata > Ascidiacea > Stolidobranchia > Pyuridae > Boltenia > Boltenia villosa. Next base: position 7,018 of record JAUELA010075168.1, on the reverse strand, counting down.
GATGTAGACAATATAGTAAATTGACATCTGGTCGACACCCTATTAGTCGATAGTGATCTATTAATACAGATGTAAGTTAAGGGTTTATTTTATATTTTATTTTGAAAATATACAGAACTACAATCAAATAACGGTGGACAAGGATATGTGCAAACTGTAACAGTTAGACATATGACTTTCTGCTAATCGACTTCTATCCTGTCGATCATCTACCATGGAACCATACATACTTGTGACTTCATAGGACTAAAGTGTAGAGTAACGTATTTTCGTGTATATAAGACGCGTCTTATATAACATTTTACTCATCCCGCTCCCTGGGTGCGTCTTATATTCATGGGCGTCTTATCCAATTAATTTTTTACATGAATGAACCAAAAATGATGAATTAAATTTCTCACCAGAACGATTATTACGGTCGTTATTCACGATTTGTCTTCGCTATTTTTCTCTCTAATTTTATCCCTTTTATCCTAATAGGTACCGCACATGAAGCAACGCAACACTAATAGTTCTTTCCATGTTCCATTCCTCAAACACGCATCTTTGATGATTGGCGACTTCATTACTTTTACAATATATGGTTTGCTCAGTTCGGCAGATGGCAGATTCGGCAGATTTACACAAATCATCAAAACCACGTCTTATAATTGGGTGCGTCTTATATACTCGAAAATACAGTTGTGACTTCACAAAACAAATTTTAAGCTTTTCAATAGAAGAAATGTAATCGGTTGACTTACATTTCATTCCACATCAATCGTATTTTTGTATTGTTATATATGGACATTTGAAATAATAACTGTTAATAAGTAATTGGAATATGAATACCGTGATTTTCCATGTATAATACGCACCCTTGATTTGTCACCAAAATATTAAAAATTAATATAATAAAAATTTGTTATTCTTTATATCCATGCATAATCGCACCCCCAATATGACTAACCGAACATAATGCGTATAATAAACGGAAAATGACAGTAGTTAATTTTTGAATGTTACCAGACACAACATTCCAGTTTTATCTTTCTGACATATGCAAACTTAATTACCCACAGGAATTTACCAATCATTGGGTAATCAGCAATTTTGTACAATTTAACTTCATATCTAATATATCCAATTTCACATTGAAAATTTTTTTTCTTTTGATGCTTCCAAGGTAATTACTACAATTTGAATTAAAGTCGTTTCACAGAGAATTACCTGGTTTAACTTACTTATTTTTGTCTTCTTCGAACAATTCTTCAGCAAATTATTCAAAATTGTTTCCAATGTTTTGAAGAGGTAACAGACATTTTCAAATATATACATTGGAGAAGGCATGTAGACATCTGAGAAAGAAATATAGGAATGTTCTATATCGCTTTATATATAACATAGGCCAAATGAGTTTTTACTGTTGTGCAGTGCTTCTCAACCTTCTTCAACTCGCGGCCCACTTTTACTGACCTTTTTTTGGAGGCCCACTATAAGATATTGTGGCAAAATGACAATGAAAAAAATTGAAATATATTTGTGAGAAATAAATAAAATATTAACAACACATTCAATTTACTGTTAAAATGCTACTCAATAGTACTCAACACGCGTTGATAAAATATTGGCCTGCTTCGTGGCCACTGGTTGAGAAGCGCTGCTCTAGTGTATTTTGGAGGTACCAAAGTAAAGGAATTCTACTGTAGCGTTTCATGAGTTCCACCTTGACTATCTTTCTCTGCAAGAGACATCTTCAAATGATATCCTGTGCCCATGATTCCACGTAATAGTTGTTGAACGATTATCGGACAGAGACTCGGACAGGTTGCGAGACATGAAATCAGTTCACAGCGAAGTGACTGAGTGAGGTGCTTTAGAAGAGAAGAAAAATATTTTACTCTAGCAAGGATTTTTTATGTCAGTGGGTGGTAGAACTCAAAGGCCTACAGAATCCAAAATTCAAAATATAAATAGTCAATCATATGTAAAATTAAATAAGGCAGAGCAAATTTTTATTCTCCGTATAATGAGATGGAAAACTATGAATAAATATGGTAATGTGTGTATATTTGCATATGCATGCACTTATAATCACTTAAAACCCCAAGGGTTGGGAACCACAGCCAAAGAGCAAGTTAAACTTTAGCTCACCGTAAATTTCCATGTATGATACGCACCTATTGGGATATTGTTATTTGTATTTCACTTATTCTGTTCTTGTTATGTTTATTCTTACTTAATGTTGTGACATTGTGTATTTCGTTTACTGTGTTAATACTATGCATTTATCCCTACACAACATTGGGATTGTGTATTTTGTTCACTGTGTTTCTATTAACTTTCATTTCGACATAATGTAAGCATTCATTGTTACCATTTCATTATACTATTGGAGTATTTGGTTGTATTAAGATCTCACAGATATATGCCCAGTTAAGCCTAGCTAAGTTGAGTGCATTGTGCACAGTGCACACTGCATATCAAGGAATACTAGGACATCGTCTCAACACTCAAGAAGAAGACCTTCATTGATTGATGTTTATCTCCCTCGAACCTGACTTCCCAATAGCACCCAAATATCGTCACCAAAATATTAAAAATTTAAAATCCTTGTACCCATGCAAAATACACCCCCAAAATGACCTTGATTTTGACCGAAAATAATGTGTATTATACAAGGAAGTTTATGGTAGATCATCTGACTCTGAGTCACTCACAAATATTTTTTATACATACCGTATTCATAAATCTTACTTTTGTGCGACGCTATGTATTTAATTTTGAATCACTGGTCAGCCGTATCGGACTGGACCAAGGTCACATGAAACTGACTTTGATCGGCATCATTGACTTTTTCAAAAGAGATTTTGCCCACGTAATTTATGAAATCGCACTGACCATGTTTATATGAGTAGTTCTCATCACAGCAGCTTGCAGTTCCAGGGAAACGTTCCCACATTTCTCGACAACTTCACTTGTGATCTCAAACATTCTAACATTTTCATCATTTCTTAATGTGAGGAGATAGCTCTCTAGCACTGTGAGGAGTTTTACGATAGAGCTCACAGAGTAGAGAAGACTGTCCTGGAAAAATAAGATATACTTGCTGTGAACAATAATCGATGAAGGTTTACTGGTCGATCGCACCGTCTAACTTGCAAAAATAGATTCTTTAAAAGTTTGTTGCATGATTGCTTAAAGTAAAGTTGTGCCTGTCAGGTTACACTCCAGATTACGAAAAGTTTGTCAAAGAAATGAAAGTTCAGGCATCTCATTGAGTCTAATGAAATGAAATTAAATCATTAAACCATTCACATTCCGAACACCTGGCTTCGAAGGATTTTTTTCTAGTTTTGTAGTTTTTCCACATTTTATTAAATCCCACTGGGTAAAGTTGTTCATCACAGCGGAATGATATTCCTGACACAAGGAAGTGTTGGTAATTTATCTTTTTGTCACTCGACCTAGTGGATTTTGATTGAAACTGTTTTTGTATTAGAAAGTCCTTCAGTTACAATACTTGTAATCTGTACAAGTCCTCGAAAAATGCCAAGACTAGTACAAGTCTGAGTACTCGGACTCCTTTTGTCCCATCCCTAGAAACTATACCATACGAGATCGCTTAATTATAATAACATCACCACTAACTTACTATGAAATACTCGTTTAACTGTTTATTAGAATATCTAATATTTATGGTAAAAATATTTTATCAATAAAGAGTCATAATAAGAACTATTGCATCATAATTATGTCACAAGAAGGTTTGAAAATGTTTGAAAACGCTACAGAGGTACAACAAAAAAATTCCGTATACAGCTGGATTGAATTGCGCGGAATTACGCTACAAATTCAATTCAGTAATATTCGGAATTCCGCCCAACTCTACAAGTCACTAGCGAAAGTTCTCTATCACGGTTAGTTGGGTAATTTTAATGGTACAGAGTGCAAGTTTTTAATAAATTTCAAAGTCGCTCGCAACCAAAGACTAGAGACCAAAGAAAAGCTATAACCAAGGTCACATGAAACCGCCCTTCACCGGCGAGGAGTTCAGGGTCTCCAATCACTCACTCACATCAAGGAGAACACGGCTTATATTGAAGTGAAGTGCAGTGCTGGTGCTGTAGTACTGAAGAAATCTGTGCACGTGTCTTAATAATAATGATCAGAAAATGAAAATTATCTAAAGAATCTTACAACTGTCATCGTCAACTTCTTGTCTCTGGCAACTCCTTGAACAGCAGACAAGATCTCATCGACGCTTTTCAATGTTTGGTCGTTGACGATTTTCGATCGCAATAGATCATCGCTGATGTCCTCGTTACCTTTATAGGTATAATATTATTGATTGATGTGTAATATTTACCCTCGATTCACCAGAAAGGCGTAGTGGGCTTAAACATGGACGCTGATGCGACCGCGCCGGCTTGAACTTGGATAGCGGAGAAAAGCCGTGACCAAGGTAACATGAAACCGCTCTGTACCGACGAGGAGTTCAGCGTCCCCAGTCACTTACTCACGTCAAGGTGAAGTGAAGTGATCAACAAGCGTGCAATGCATCATAAAGGTGCTGAATAAATCTGTGCATGTGAAGCCGAGATTCGAACCCAGAACCTGTAGGTGAGCATAGATGACCAGCCGACGGCTTTACCCGTTCAGCCACCGGACAGTCGTTATTATATATTTATAGGGTTATTATCTTTCTCCTATTGTTTAGAGTTAGACCATGGTGGTTCAACCTCTTAGACATTGCGGGCCACTTCAGCACTAAACATGAAATGAAACTAAATTTTGTATCTTATTTATTTTTTCATGTCCCTTTTTCAACCAATACTGTCACCCATTAGCAATTATTAGTTTATTAACACATAATGCTGGTCATATTGTTGTCTGTTCATGGAATGTCCGGAGACTTTTTTTACCAGAGTCTCAATATTGATTTTTATGTTGATAGTGACAAGTCGTAGACAAGCACCTAGTGTAGTGTTTCATTTCCCATTTCATTTTTTATTTTAGATTTTTAAATGTTTGAATCGGTCGCATTGGTTCTTATTTTTATATTGCAGTATTATTTTAAAAAATAACGAAGTCACTCATTTTTTTTTCCTCTAGAAAAAAATGCAATAGATAAATATATCACTATGAGTGCTCACGGGCCATTAAAAATCACACAGCGGGCCACAAGTGTTTATTTTTCGTCAATATAAATCAATATTTTTCAGACTTTTTTCACCCGCTATCCCTTCCTCTAGAGCAGGGGTTCCCAACCTTTCTTATGCTCCACACCCTGAATAAAATTTAATATGTCCTCGCACCCCTCAAAAATGTAACAATTTTTTAAAAGATGAAGAAGATGAATTTTCAAAATAATTTTTTAATACATAATACAAAAAAACGATAATGTTAACCCTCTCGCACCCCCTGAAATGTTTTCTCGCACCCCTGGTTTGGAACCCCTGCTTTAGACCTATCACCTACTTCGTATTAAAAAACTAACATTACCAGTGGAGTCTGCTGCTACAACTTCATCCAAATAACTAGCTGTGAATTTCAACTTGGAGACGCTGCTCAAGAAACGGGCATGAGACTGGATTATCGCGTCCTGCGTAGAGCTCTTATTGTGTCTGGGTGCTAAACACTCAGAGGATGATGGAGGAGTGATGGAGAAGCAAGTGGGAAGTTGCATCTCCTCCTGCCAAGGATCAGTGGTCGGTGCATCATCCTATAATATTGAAAACGGGTTCAAAATGTTGACCATTGGCTATGTAAGTTTCAAGTGACCAGTGGTCAGCAGGGCACAATAGAGGAATTTTGGAAGGCCTGTCATTTTGACAGGCTTGACCAGTTGAAGCCTGTCAAAACTGTTGTTTGGCCTGTCAAATTATTTGCCTCAAAAACACTGCATAAATGCTAAGGGTCGTAAGTGGCATGCAGAGAGAGAATGTTATTTTCCTTTATAATGCCGCTTGTTACAAAAAGTAAATTGAGGACGTTCATCGTTTGAAAAACGAACTTTTACGTTCATCGCATGAAAAACGAACTTTTGCAATTGAGTTATTTTGTGTCCTGGTTATATTCCCAACTGAAAACATTTTGACAGCCGTCAAATTTTGTCTACTGTCAAAGCTTTCAAATTGCCATTCATTTGACCGATGACTGGCCACTATTTTGTGCCCTGGGTCAGTCAGTAAAGTGCTTGATGCCTACTGCACGATTCAAGTTCAACTACTTGCATCACCTGTACGAACTCTTTATCAAATGCGACTCATATGCTGAAAATCCGATACAGCTATTCAGTGAAATGAGGGGAGATTGATAGAATTTATTTTCTCGTGATGATGAATTCATATTTTGAAAACAGCGATCAGTATACAAAAATATAGCAAAATATGTCACTGAAACCAACTGAATGGTTTATGACATTGCAAGATGCAATGTAGTGACAACCATGGTTAATAATTACAAATGTTAAATATGAAAATGAGCAGAAAAAAAAAAACGGAAAATATATATATATACACATATGGTAAGGTAAAACTGTTGGAAAGAAAAAAATCCCACTCACAATTAGGGGCAAACTGTGTTCAATAGTAGAAAGGGGATTCCAGCACACACATATAGATTTAATAAAGTCACCTCATCAAATAAGTTAAACAATTCTTTAAACTTCAATTTTCACATTTTCTGTCTTGTCGGATTACACTTACTTACAACGTGGACACTAACCGGGATTGACTGGTAACAGAAGATCTTATAAAATGATCAAGATGCACCTACAAATTTTAGTAGGAAATATATTGATTTCACACATTCTTTCACACAAGACGGTGGCAATATGACCATACATACACTGCTCAAGCCACAGGGCATTATAGAGGAATTTCAGGAGGCCTGTTATTTTGACAGTCTTGGCCAGTTGAAGCTTGTCAAAACTGTTGTTTGGCATGTCAAATTATTTGTATAATATCAGACATCGTCTTGTTCGCACACAATCAAAAGTTTTATTTTGTAAGCTTTCGCTAGATTATAACATCTA
>JAUELA010075057.1:0-10474 GCA_031471845.1 Boltenia villosa | reverse complement strand
CGTTTCCAAATTGCCAAAGCCGGCCATCCAGAGAGAGGCGATCAGTGTATACGAGATACCTGTTTCCAGCATAAGAAAAGAGATCAGCTTAAATATCCTAAAAGATAAGTTGTGGCAAAAGTTATATAAAGAGAGGCTCTTTGTAAGTTTCTCCTAACATTTTTCACAAGTCTGTACACATTTACGAATGTCCAAATTGATTCCCAGTCAATACACTGCTTTTCGAGCCTCCATTTTCATGCGGGCTATACCCTGATGATTATCACGAAGTCTAAGAAATATCTCTTTTCTGGACCCTCGTGGTATTATAATTCTAGCATTAAACAGAACTAGACCATCCTCAATGCTGAGTTCATTCAGAATTATTTCAATATGTTGTACGGAAACTAGAAGTACCTCACATTTTTTCCAAAAACTTTTCATTAGATTGTTGAAGAGTGTTTGATAATTCTGATCACCATAGTGAGTGTAAAATGGAATCATGCAAGTCATCAGACTTATTTGGTGGGCTCTATCTGCTTCTGTCTGATTTTTCAATACTCTAATGTTGGAAACAATTTGAGAGTGATTCTGAACTCATCCTCCGTCATTTTGTTTTCTGGTTTTGGATCGTTTGTCGGAGCTCGTGATGGAAAGTCAGGAGTCAAATGAGTTTGCCAGTTTATAGGTTGCTTCCTACTAATAGCAAGTCGACGACGCCATGTTATGTATTCAAAAGCATTTATTAATTCGAACAGTTGAAATGAAACAGAAATATCATAATTCACAGCAATACAATAGCCAGTCCATGCCATGAGCAAAACCCGAATCACTGCAGCATGTATGGAGAATTCCCTTGTCTTCGATCATACCATAAATATCCGTCACTTAGTTGTATATTCGACGATGACGTGTATTGCCATTCGTTGGATATGTGGATTGTTTTTGTAGAGTGTATGGTGAGATCTTATCAACGCCAAATGAGAGTTCTCAGATCAAGACAGGGGGGGCTAGAATGCCAATGAAAGCTTTTACAACCATTTATCGATCATTACAGGATGACTGATTATGCTTTATGGTAGTGTAGATTATAATATACAAAGACACTTCATAGTCTTGGTGATCTTAGATTCAAATGGCTGACAAATATGGAAAGACCGCCTCTCAAATATTGCTTCATTGTTAACTACAACGTAGTATAGTTGTTATACCAATGAGTTCCAATCCATAAAGGATTTCATGTAATTTCAAAGTTTTCGACTTGCCTGTGAACGACGAAGACATGACGTTAATCATGAAGCTTGATCGGAGCTTATAATTCTTTACTTGGATAGCACCTTCCCATAAATATTACCCTCACGAGGAGAACTACTCGGAATGAAAACAATCTTTGTGAAAATAATATTTCACATTATTTTTCCCGGTATATAAATGTTCCCTCTTCATATTTTATTGCCAACAGAGCCAGTAGAATAAACTTTTTAATGTATTCTGAAACATTTTTTTTCAGTGCAGATTAGACAGATAGGATTTTGATTTTTGCAAAGTTCGAGAACAGCGTTCAGTGTAGAAAATACGACGTGGCACTAAACCAACTGAATGATTATTGACGCAATGCAGTGACAACTGACAACCAATATTAAACAACAAAATATAGAGGCACTGACTGTATTTGCCAGAAAAATAGACAAAATAAAATAAAATCTTAAGAAGAAGAAGAGTATTAATAAAAATTAATTGTATATATCTGGCAGCCTATAGTGGAAAATGAACATAGGTATTGAAACATCATTTTGATTTGGGATATTCAAAGTATCTTTGTTTGATCGTAGAAAAACATCTTTCTCTCAAAACGATTATTCATATTATTGGGTTTTGATCGACTGTGAGTTGACAGATTCAACAGACACGGTTTCGGTACTTTGTCATATTGTACAGATAATTAGCTCGTGTTATATTTAGAATTATAGCATAGTTTTGAAAATTTCATTTAGTTCATCTTTTCCGTTCAAGAGAATGGAGTTAAGTAGGCGGTCTCGATTTGGCCTGGGTATTATTATTCGCATTATTTAAAAGTTTAAGTTTCGGTGGATATTTGGAGTCTCGCTGAGTAATTATTGAAAACAGTATTGTATGAACACCAAGCGTGAATGACGTTGTCAGATCAATACAGGAAACGTGCTAGAATGTCAATGTGGTTTTTAAAAATCTTATGCAACTATTTATCGATCATTGCAGGATGGCTGATTATGTGTTGTGCTACAGTAGATTTTAATATTCAAGTTTAGTATCATTCGGTCCTTTTATGCAACGTATGCACGGATTTTTATCAGAAATCTCAGTATTTATAAGTGCATCAAAACAACTAATAATCCAGGATTAAAAAAGAAGAAAATGTCAACTACCGTTACTTTAAATACTGGAGCTAAAATGCCAATGGTTGGTCTTGGAACTTATGGTACATCAAAACCAGGGGAAGTGAAGGCAGCAGTAGAAGCAGCAATTGATGCTGGTTACAGGCATATCGATTGTGCTTTCATGTATGGAAATGAAGACGAAGTAGGCGAGGCTTTATGGAATAAAATCAAACAAGGAAAAGTCAAAAGGGAAGATCTTTTCATTACTACTAAATTGTGGCTCACTTATTTTTCACCCAGAAGAGTTCGAGAATGCCTTGATATCAGCTTGTCTAGGCTCAGGTTAGACTACGTTGATTTATATCTGATGCACGTTCCAACTGGACTTCAATTCACTAAGCAGGAAGAAATTATCCCCATGGAAAATGGAAAAGCTTTATTTGATGAAATTGACTACGTGGACGTGTGGAAAGAACTGGAGAAGTTGAAACAGGCAGGACTTGCAAAGGCCATTGGAGTCAGTAATTTCAACGAATATCAGATAAAACGTGTGTTGAAGGAAGGAACCATCAAGCCCGCTGTTCATCAGTTTGAATGTCATCCTTACTTAGATCAGGAAGAACTTCTGAAATTTTGTCAGTCCAATGGCATCGTGGTGACAGGCTATAGTCCTTTTGGATCTCCCGACCGACCCTGGGCCAAGCCAGATGATCCAAGCTTGTTTAAGGAACCTCAGTTGGAGAAGATTGCGAGGAAACACGGGAAAACCGTTGCTCAGGTTTTACTTCGCTATCAACTACAACGTGGTATCGTGGTTATTCCCAAGAGTGTCACTCCATCGCGCATTGTCAGTAATTTCAAAGTTTTCGACTTTGATCTGAGCGATGAAGAGAGGTTGGTGATCAAGAAGCAAGAGCGTAACTGGCGAACATTGGGATTAGAAAATTTTGAAGAACACAAATACTTCCCATTCAAAGAAAATTACTCGGAGTAACAGAGGACTCCAATGATATATTTCATTCTTCTGCTAAATGTACATTTGCAATTAAGTTGGTGATATATTATTGATATTGATTTCCTGTAATATTTGGAAAAATAATATTACATACAAAATACTCTACTATCTGTATCCGTAATTTTTAATCAAGATAATGGAACGAGAAAAATGCGAACTTTGTCGAATAAATCCATGGTATGTAATGACGTGTTTGCCTTGCCAAAGAGCGGAATCAAACTCAAGGTGTTTGCAGGTGCAAAAATATTGGGATGCTTGAAGCGTGCATTACTACATCATTCGAAACCGTGTATAGCAGTGGTTACGCGTTGCCCGACTGGGATCCGCAAATGTAGCATGGATGTATACGTAATGCTTCGCGTATTGCTCGACTACACGAATTGAACGTTTATATTTCCTGTCCTCAATATTCAAGTTTAAAATTCAGGCGATTCTGAATGCGAGTCTTAATTTTCATAAGATTGCACTAAAAGTATAAAGTAATGGAGCATGAAAACCATTCCCAGTTCAGAAACTAGAGTTTGAAATCTAGAGTCAAGTTTCCGAATGATGACTACATCTATTCTAGTAGATACTAAATAGTTTGAAAATAGAGGCACACGAAGACATGGTAAATGTTTCAAAGTTTTATTCTGACGCAACTTCTCGCAGAAATATGTGACGTGTTTCGAGCCATGAAAATTTGGGGTTCCGTTGCTATTGGCAATGTGGTGTAACGCATACACTGTTGCATGACGTCATTGTGGAGTGACGTAAGCATAAAACAATATATCTATACGAGTTCCAAGTTTGGTGAAGATTAGTCAAGGTTTGAGCGAGTTATGGCGACATACAAATCCTTGATCGTTCGAATGAAAAGTATGTACTTTTATCAACAGAGTAGGTTAAAGAATGGAGACAATCAAAGTAATGGTAAAAGTTTCGAAGTGGTATTATGACGCCATTTAAATGATGAATAGTGTAGGTTGTTAATACCGCGGATGCAAATTTTGGGCATCAAGATTAATTCAGTTCTGCAATCGATGAAATGCTTACTTGAAAGACAACGTAAAACCAAATGTATTCAAAGTGGTTTACCATGCTTTGTTTTGCGCAGCGTGAATCAGAAAAGCAGGCATAGGTGTATTTAGCTAGCCAGAATTTTTCGTTTGTTTATTTTAATTATCCCGCTATATTTACCTCGGGGCTCAAGTATAGATTTTATTAAATGTGAATATACCATCACAATATATTGTGAGGATTTTATTTTCCCACCTTCTACCATGAAGTTATAATAAGCATTTTAATGAATTTCTTATTGACGTCATCATGTGATGACGTAATGGATCAATAATCAAGATTACATTGCCGTTTTATTACAAGCTATGTACCAATTTATAATGACTAGAGTAAAGAGATGAGGGATAAAGGCATTCATAGAAAATTTTCGACGTGCTATTATGACGTAACTGCTAGTAGAAACGTATGACGAAATTCAAGCCATATGAAGCATAGTTAATATATATAATATTGCGGATGCAAAATTTGGGTATCAAGAATGCCCCTGCTCTTTCGCTAATGACGGCATAGCGGATAGCATAAATTCTAGATTGACGTAGACATACCAAAAAATATAGGCGGGGGAAGAAGCGATATATCTATATGATTTCTAGATTTGGAGAGGTTTGATCAAGATAAGAGCGATATATTTAGCCATGCAGAAACTGGAACATGCAAACAAAAAACGGAAGTTATCAAGATAATTGTCGAATGCGTCGCATTCGCCAAGTAACAAGTAATAAGATATTGCATTTTGCTTAAAAGTCTAATTCTCCAAATCGCAATCGTTATTGCTATTTTGCGGCCACATACTTGATACAGTAATCGTCTATCATGGTACATGGACAAAGGTAATGGCACCTACATTCAGAGAAGAGTTGATAGAAGATGGATAAAATTTAGCTAACGATTTCATAGGAAGATGTAGAGAAATGGCTTTGAAATTTGAAAATTTACATTTGTAAACCTTATGATCAGTACAGTCAGTGCGTTCTTTTGAAATGAATTGGAACCCATGTTGGAAATCACTGCTGTAGGGCATAATGTAAACACAGGAGAAGAAAAGGTGAATTGTATAAAGTATCTTGCTTGTATATGTATGATTAAAACATTTTGCAATCCTAATTGATTTACTATCAATATTTTTAACCAAATTGGGTCTTAAGTTTGAGTAGTGGAACTATTTGTAATTTGAAATATTTTGTCAGAGAACAGTTAGAGTAAAGCTTTGAATATACGAGAGAGTACTGGGGCATGAATGTAATCCAAGTAAAAGGTAAAGTAAGTGAAATAAACATCGTCCTCTGTTCAAACATTGCAAGGTTACGAGTCGATCATCAGACACTTTTTGCTGCGTATTCTAAACTATAATTTGAGAAGTATTTGGAGAAATGGAAAAAACTTTAACTCTTAATACTGGGGCTACCATGCCAATGGTTAGTCTTGGAACTTGGCAATCGAAAGAAGGAGAAGTGAAACCCGCAGTAGAAGCAGGAATTGATGCTGGATATAGACATATAGACTGTGCTTTTGCTTATGGCAATGAAAATGAGGTTGGAGAGGCTATACAGTGTAAAATTAAACAGGGTATTGTTAAAAGGGAAGATCTTTTCATTACTACCAAATTGTGGCTCACTTATTTTTCTCCCGAAAGAGTTCGTGAATGCCTTGATATCAGCTTGTCTAGCCTCAAATTAGACTACGTTGATTTATATCTGATGCACTATCCGCTTGGACTTCAGTTCACTAAGCAGGAAGAAATTATTCCCATGGAAAATGGAAAAGTTCTATTTGATGAAAACATTGACTACGTGGACGTGTGGAAAGAACTAGAGAAGCTGAAACAGGCAGGAATTGCAAAAGCATTTGGAGTCAGTAATTTCAACGAATATCAGTTAAAACGTGTGCTGGAAGAAGGCACCATCAAACCTGCTGTTCATCAGTATGAATGTCAACCTTACTTAGGGCAGGAAGAACTTCTGAAATGTTGTCAATCCAATGGCATCGTGGTGACAGGCTATAGTGCTTTCGGATCTCCCGACCGACCCTGGCCCAAGCCAGATGACCCAAGCTTGTTTGAGGAACCTCAGATAAAGAAGATAGGTGATAAACACGAGAAAACCGTAAGTTAAAAGAGAAACGAATTGAGACACTCTTATACTCTTATTTACCCGCTTTATATATCAACGTTTCTCAACGGGTAGTTCAGTCTGTATATTTGGACTGTAGATTTGAAAGCATTAAAATGTCTAATACCGTGGCCCTCAATACTGGAGCTACCATGCCAATGGTTGGCCTTGGAACGTGGAAATCAAAACCAGGGGAAGTGAAGGCCGCAGTCGAAGCAGCAATTGATGCTGGTTACAGACATATAGACTGCGCTTATGTTTATGGCAATGAAAATGAGGTTGGAGAGGCTATACAGTGTAAAATCAATCAGGGTATTGTTAAAAGGGAAGATCTTTTCATTACTACTAAGTTGTGGATCAGTTATTTTTTACCCAAAATAGTTCGTGAATGCCTTGATATCAGCTTGTCTAGGCTCAAATTAGACTACGTCGATTTATATCTGATACACTATCCAGTACATGGACTTCAGTTCACTAAGCAGGAAGAAATTCTCCCCATGGAAAATGGAAAAGTTCTATTTGATGAAAGCATTGACTACGTGGAAAGAACTGGAGAAGCTGAAACAGGCAGGACTTGCAAAAGCAATCGGAGTCAGTAATTTCAACGAATATCAGTTAAAACGTGTGTTGAAGGAAGGCACCATCAAACCTGCTGTTCATCAGTATGAATGTCAACCTTACTTAGGGCAGGAAGAACTTCTGAAATGTTGTCAATCCAATGACATCGTGGTGACAGGCCATAGTCCTTTCGGATCTCCCGACCGACCTGGGGCCAAGCCAGATGATCCAAGCTTGTTCGAAGAACCTCAGATAAAGAAGATCGCAGAGAAACACGGGAAAACCGTCGCCCAAGTTTTACTACGCTATCAGCTGCACTGTGGTATAGTGGTTATCCCCAAAAGCGTCACTCCATCACGCCTTGCCAGCAATCTTGAAGTTTTTGACTTTGATCTCAGCGAGGAAGAGAGGGATATGATCAAGAAGCAAGATCGGAACTGGCGAGTATGTAGATTATCATTGTGTGCAGAGCACAAATACTATCCGTTCAAAGAAAATTACTCGGAGTAACAGAGGACTTCAATGATCCATTCCAATCTTCTGCTCAATGTATATTTGCGATTCAGTTATTGATTTACCTTCTTGTTTTCCTATAATTTTTTGGTAAATAATATTACACACAAAATACTCAACTTTTAGAACTTTACATTTTAATCAAGATAATGGAACGATATAAATGTGAACTTTGTCAAATAAAAAAATGAGGTAAAAATGACCAGTTTGACTTGCCAAAGAGCATTTTCTGATTGCAGTTCAAGACCAATATGGATTTGTTAGATATTGGAATGTTTGAATTGTACATTCCTGTATCATTCGATATCGTGTATAGGAGTGGGTACGCGTTGCCCGTCTGGGATCCGCAAAGGTAGTATGAGTGTAAGCGTCTTTTTATGCGTAACCCTGCTCGACTACGCGAACGAAAGTTCACATTTCCCTACTGTCTGTATTATTCCAGTTTGTAATTCAGGTGTATCGATTCCGAACACGAGTCCAAAATTTTACAAGATTGCATCAAAAGTATGAAATAATGGAGATTTTGCATTTTTTTAATGTAATTTTCCAAGTTCGTAGTAATGGGTGTTTTGTGGCAGCATACTTGTTACTGTAATCGTCTATCATAGAAGGAGGTAATGGCAACTGTATTAATAGCAAAGTTCTGGGAAGATGGATAAAATTTGGCTGACTATTCCACATGGAGATTTACAGATATTGCTTTGCAACTTGAAAGTTTATCTTTTCTAATCCACATGGCAAGTACAGACAAGTACATTATTTCGAGATTAGCGGAACACATGTTCTGAACCACTACTGTAGGGTATAGTGTGAACACACCAGAAAAAAAAATTAAATTGTTTACACTACCTTGATTGCATATGTATGATTAAAAACATTTTGCAATCCTATTTGATTTATTATCTATATTTTCAACCAAGTTGGGACTTAAGTTTGAGTAGTGGTACTATTTGTAATTTGAAATATTACCTCAGAGAACAGTGAGAGTACAGCTGTGAATACACAAGGGAGTACTAGAGAATGAAAGTAATCCGAGTAAAAAGTGAAGTAAGTTAAAGAAACAAAGGCATCTGTCCAAACATCACAATAAATTCAACATACAAGGTCACAGAGAAATATTTGTACTACGATGCGATCATAAGACAGTTTTTTGCTGCATATTCTATAGCAGACTGCAATTTGAGAAGTATTTGGAGAAATGGAAACAACATTACCTCTCAATACTGGGGCTACCATGCCAATAGTTGGTCTTGGAACTTGGAAATCAACACCAGGGGAAGTGAAAGCAGCAGTCGAAGCATCAATTGATGCTGGATATAGACACATAGATTGTGCTTATGCTTATGACAATGAAAATGAGGTTGGAGAGGCTGTACAGTGTAAAATCAATCAGGGTATTGTTAAAAGGGAAGATCTTTTCATTACTAGTAAGTTGTGGATCACTTATTTTTCATCCACAAGAGTTCGGGAATGCCTTGATATCAGCTTGTCCAGGCTCAAGTTGGACTACGTTGATTTATATCTGATACACGCTCCAACTGGACTTCAGTTCACTAAGCAGGAAGAAATTCTCCCCATGGAAAATGGAAAAGTTCTATTTAATGAAAACATTGACTACGTGGACGTGTGGAAAGAACTGGAGAAGCTGAAACATGCAGGACTCGCAAAAGCAATCGGACTCAGTAATTTCAATGAATATCAGATAAAACGAGTGATGAAGGAAGGCACCATCAAGCCCGCTGTTCATCAGTATGAATGTCAACCTTATTTGGATCAAGGAGACCTTCTAAAATTTTGTCAGTCCAATGGTATCGTGGTGACAGGCTATAGCCCTTTTGGATCTCCCGACCGACCATGGGCGAAGCCAGATGATCCAAGCTTGTTTGAGGATCCTCAGATAAAGAAGATCGCAGAGAAACACGGGAAAACCGTTGCTCAGGTTCTACTTCGCTATCAGTTACAACGTGGTATAGTGGTTATTCCTAAAAGCGTCACTCCATCACGCATTGTCAGCAATTTTCAAGTTTTTGACTTTGATCTCAGCGACGAAGAGAGGGATGCGATCAGGAAGCAAGATCGGAAATGGCGAGCATGTGGATTACCATGGTGCATAGAACACAAATACTTCCCGTTCAAAGAAAATTACTCGGAGTAACAGAGGACTTCAATCTTCCACATTCTGCTGAATGTACATTTGCTATTAATTTGGTGTTACATACCCTGTTCTCCTATCAATTTTTAGCAAACATAAATACCCAACTTTCCAAATTTGTATTTTAATCAAGATATTGTACCCACAATTTTGAACAAAATATGAAGTTTGTTCAATAAATAATAGAGAAGTTTTTGCCCGCATGGGATTCACAAAGCAGAGATGGGACCAAGTCACCAAAGTCGAGTCTCGAGTCGAGTCCGAGTCATAGACCTAGAGAATCGAGTCAGTAATCTATTGTGTGTATTCCTGGGTCATTCGATATCGTGTATAGCTGTCATGGGCGTCCGCTCATATGGGCAAACCGGGCACTTCCCCCCCCCCCCCCCCCCCCCCTGGAAATTGGCTGATGAAACAAATAACATGTGAAGTAAAAAAAACTAATGTTTCGAGCCAGTGGCGTGGACTCAGGGCTGGATTATTCATTAAGCACACTAAGCACGTGCTTAGGGCAACAAGGAAGAGGGAGGGGGGTTGGGGGGCAACACATAAATGGTTTACGGCACAAAATAAATCACTTGCAAAAATAATATTCGAAAAACTTGCAAAAATAATATTCGAAATGGTTTCTATGATCGGAAATATGATATATATTGTTGATTTTATGTCATAATGACGTACAAAATTGATCGATCATTAACAAGTTTATGACTTTATGATTTATTCACATGAA